>CM062854.1:31248570-31373225 GCA_031772225.1 Eubasilissa splendida | reverse complement strand
CTTAATCAGAGCTCGTTGATCTAACGTACTCTCCTGCGGCCTGCTAAACCCAATGGCTATCTGCAGTGTCGTCATTTCCCCGAAATGTGAATCGATGTGCTTCAGGCATACGGACGTGGTCGGTGTCGCTTCAGCCGTGTACGTGACGTCTTGCAGGTCACGGCGGTGCCGCAGGGGTCACGTGCAGCCGCGGGGGTAGCCGCCAATATTGCGGATTCACTTTCACAATGTCGGGACACATTAGAACATCGAACTCTTTAAATTAAAATAATATACGTCTTCCATATCATTCGCAATAAATGAAGTATTTAACGAGGAAGACTCTTTTAAAATACCAACAAAATAAATGGTAATGATTTAATTTAGAAATAAAAATGATTTTGTAGGCACCCAGTATCGATTCTGTTACACTTCACATGCTAAGCGAGCGCTCTATCATTTTACTATTTCACCCTGCAGTGTCAGTTTGTCAGATAAGTATATAATGCTGATTTTTGTGTTACAATTGAATGCATCTTTGGGGGTTAGGACGGAGGTTAAATGAAATAAATGTGATTGGCGTGAGGTTTATTATGATAATGAAAACAGATAGAATTAAAGAATGAATGAAGATGTAGAAGGTGCACGTGTCTTATGAAATGAAGCGAATTGGCGGTGTTGCTCGGCGAGCGCGGGCCGGCAAGACCGCCGTTGTTAAACGATGATACTGGAGAGACTGCCTGGCGGTGAATGATCGAGGCGGGCTTGTAGCAGCAGCCGGCAGCGCTGTCGCTAGCGTCGATGCCGACTGAGATGGCGGTGGATTTGAAATCCGATCGCTACACATCTATTATAATATTGCTTGGATACATTGGATCCATTGGATCCACTGCATCCATTGCACGAGTACCTATCCAGTTACAATATGATAGTATCTGTCGGTGTGTATAATTCTCGGGTCATTTAAAATTGCAGTTCAAAACGGTTTTACACAAAATATCTTATTCACTTGACATTTTCTTTAACTGTCCATATTATTTTATTTCTTTAAGTTCACTAAATCATTAATGTTTTTGCTTTTAATAATATTCTGACATAGCAAAGCAAAAAGCAATTGAGGCCCCACTCTTCTGTCCTGATACACAATTTGCCTCATGTTGTGGCTTCTAACGGGACTCTTCTAGTATTTGGTTTACCTGGTCGTGCCAAGTCTCCCTCTATTTCTGGTGCCGTCAACTCTTGCGTCAAATGTCTTTTTTATCATTCTCTCTTATAGAAATATAGATTCAACGTAAACCCTGACGGCGTAGCGAAGCAGCTGATTGATTTTCTGCTAGTTGATTTATATTTATATATACATTCTTGATCAAATTTGAATGCTAATCTTAATAAGGGACTCTCCGAGATAGCTCCATCTCACCCCTGTCTATCCGAGAGTGCGCTCCGAGTGTAGAATCTAGGACAGTAGACTGGTCAGCTGATGCTTTTCACCTGCGATGATTGATGTGTGATGATGGGCCGAGTGGCGGCGTCGCGTCTCCCCGGGAGGTGAATCACCGAGGACGCGTCAGACGGACGGCGGCCCCTGTCACCGAGATCCGAAGTTGAAGAGTCCGAGAACTGGTCAACTTCACGGAAGAGACACATCCGCATCAGATCACTTCGCGGAAGCCCGGGGGCAGAGTAATTTAAGACAACTTGGCGCGAAAAGTAATTAGTTTCTTCGCTGTTTGCGGAGCCGGCGAATTCTTAGTATCGCGATCTCGGCGGTTGCTACAATTAAACAGGACGGCGCGTGGAAAGTGTTATTAAATATCGCATTACCTATATTCGGGTCAATTTGTTGTGAACTTTAATCTTTTCCGGGTCTTCATTAGGGTATGGGTGTCCAGGTGGAAAATCCTGAGAAGATCATCTGCGGTGGGGGTTTAATTGGTTTTCAGGTCGTTTGCCGGTAGTAGACCTCTATGTTTTTAGTTTTATTTTATCTTGTTCCATCGTGTATTGTAATGTTGTGAGGCCAGGAACAGCAATTATATTAGTCATACGTATTTGTTCAATGAATAATTAAGAGATTTTTTGCCGAAGAGTAATGAGGGGTGTGTTTTGTCTGACGGCCGTGTATCTTGGTGCATGGCCAATGGAGAGCCGTCGCTCGTACAACGATCCTGGGCAGGTGGGGGGTCACCTCTCACTGTGTTATCGTCCGTGTCCACGATGAGATTCTTCGGAGACAACTCTCAGCTTTCACAGTCTTGTCGCTGTCCTTCATCTGTCAGATAATTTTGAACCCAGCAGCAGCACGCGTATGGAAATAAAAATACTTGTTTTTTTAGTTCTACTCGTTTAATCTAACCATTTTAAATCTAACAACTTGTACTGGTACGAAATCTATTGAAAATGGGCAGCTGTTAAACTTCAAGTACTAAAGGTAAAAATGGTAATTTTGGGATTTTATATTTTAGCACGATTACATAGAACAATTCTGTTCAAACACTAATGATATTTTAATGAAAGGTAATATGTGGAATAAGATAGCTATATAATTGTTCATGTTAATTCTTAGGGTTTTTATTATTTACCGGCGTTTTTCGATATGATTTGGATGATCTTTTAGGATGCAGTGGTTCCAAATTGCTGTCTCAGCCGCTTTCTGCGTAACTACGTCCCGATGATGATTTTGTTCCATATCTCTGGTGTGTCTTCTTCATGTTTGGTCATCTCTAGCTGTTCGAGTAAATTTAATCTAAAGCCTTTAGTTGTAAAGTGTGATGGAATTGCATAACAGCAGTTAAAACGGAATAAATGTTCATAATATAACGCCTTGTATAGGGTGTCCAGCGGAGAAATTTCAAAGGGTGAGGTATTGTGCGAGGGGTATTGTTCGACGCGCGTGATTTGCTGATTTGCCAGTCGCGATGAATCACTGGTCGGGCAATATTTAAAGTACGGTGATTCGTTAGTTCGTGCGCGCCGCGCTTTTTGTACTCATTTTAATATTCGACGAGTAAGCCAACTTATCTGGTGTCGGGTTCAAAAGTTCAGACAACAAGGGACAACGTAACTTTCTCCGGGACCATCAACGTCAGCAGCGACGCCAGAACATGTGGCTCAAGTTCGACGTGAAATAATGCGCAATCCATGTAAATCGATAAGGAAGATTGCAGCCTGTTCTGAAATAAAACAAATCAACAGTGTACGTTATTTTGAAAAAGAAACTATATTTTCACCCATACAAACTGCAAATTGTGCAGTTTCTAAACGAAAATGACTATTTTTTACGTGAAACTAAGGCGAGAACGATGCTGCAATGTTTTGGAACAGCACGAATGCTTGGAAACATATTGTTTACTGACGAAGCACATTTTCATATCGATGGCTATGTTAATAAATAAAACATGAGATACTGGTGCCCCGATAATCCGAGGGAACGCCAACAAAAACGTTTGCATTGTCAAAAACCATGACAGTTTACTGTGCAATTTCTCCTTATTTTTTTAACCAGCGAGAGACAGTCACTGCTGACGTGTATTGCCGAATGATCGACGAGTTTTTGGTACCGCAACTGCAGCTATTTCCCGGGTTCGATAACAGAACATGATTTCAGCAAGACGGGGCCACTTCACACACAGCTAGAGTTTCAATGGAGAAGCTGAGAAGAATTTTTCCCAATAAATTAATCGGCAAGTACGGAGACTGGACACCTCGGTCGTCGGACCTTACACCGTGCGACTTTTTTTTAGTGGGGATACCTTATGTCGAGAGTTTACAGCGACAAATCTCGAACAATTCAGGCCCTACAAGAAAATATCCGCCGTGAAGTTGCTGCCATTGAACCGACGCTTTGCTCTCGCGTGTTCGCAAATTTAAGAGTCCGATCGCAAGAGTGTCTCGAGAGAAATAGACGACATTTAGACGATATTCAGGCCTATTCTCAAAATTGCAAATTGAAATGAAGGTGATTGTTACATCAACCCTCAAAAATAGACAGTATGTAAATTAACGTCCGTGTTATATTTGAATGAGAGAGAGGGAGATAAACGTACCATAATCTGTCAAAACATAAAATTGGCCGTGATTCTTCACTACGACGCTGCGGATGAGGAAATCAATAGGTAATTTATGAACAAACCTTTTTCTGTGAACTTTGAATACTGTATTAGTACTTATTTTAATCAAACACTTATATTTTTAGTCGAAACTCGAGAATGGAAAGACGTCGTTTGCGTGATTTGTGCGGTATAGTTGTACCTTATCAAGGCGGTATAGTTGTAAAAATTGCCCATTTGGAATTTCCATCGGGTTGTACAAATCACGCAAACGCACAGCAAATCTCAATACGTTTGCGTGGTATTGAGACGTATCTCAACTAAATCTCTGAAACTATCTCACCGTGTCTCCTTCAGGCAGTACCGACGGGCAATTCTGGAAAGCTTAATTTTAGGTAGGTAATTATGACCAGGTTTGATTCAGTTCGGAAATAGCGTCGCGCTTCGAAGTACCCCCGGGGCGCGCGTCTAAGAATATTAAAATGTTACACAAACAAATACTCGGTGGCATGGTGATTACACACATTACTCAGTACTCACAAACGTCAAAATCACATGTTTAAAAAGCCACAACACTGGCATGTTTGAAAATCAAAATGTCATTTCTCGTCGCGGTTATATATCGCACGGAGGTAGGCCCCTATTTCAAAATTTGAATTTAAAATAAAATAAAGCTATTTTCTGTTTGTGCAAAGTATTAAGCGACGTTTTAAATAAATGAAAATATAAAATGTCAAAAATAATTATAGTAAAATCTTACTCCTTCCATCCTTTCCGGTGAACAGTACACACAACACCATGCCGTGTTACACACAATCACTCAAGATTTTTTACTTTTATTATTCAGAACATAGCTGTGTGATATTTTAAATATTAATTAAATGTATCAATTAGAAAGATATACATATAAAATCAATTTTAACCTGGATCTCTTCCGATCCGGCTTTCAAATAATGGAACGATAGACGTATCAATTTGAAAAGTGTAACATATAGGTTCGAAAATTTGTCGTCGACATGTGTGCTGTAGCATAATCGGTTAACGCACGGATTACAAGAGATTCAGGTTCGAATATATATATCTTTCTAATTATTTATTTAGTATTAATATATATTACCATATTTAATAATACCATCCATTAGCTGTTGTTGTGTTAACTGTTTGGTGGATATCTTTTTGTTTGGACCTTATTTTTCCATTAAATAAATAAATTGAAATTGAGTTACAAACGATTTGAAAACGGAATATTTAATTCGCCCTACTGCGAAAGGCGGCTGCCCCGCGAGGAAGGGGGAGAGGGGGTACGCGCCCCCTCCCCCCGCGGGGGCGGGACTCCCCTCTGACGTCATCCGCCCGCGCTACGAACAGAAATACGCTATATTTATTCTGGGATTTGTCATTTTAATGAAAACTGGTGAGCGGTAATCGGAAGAAATTTATTATCCACCGGTAACGCGCAACATTGCCGGCGGTTGCTGCTTGGCGAGCCGAGCCCCTGACGCGGTTTTTTTTATCTTAAGATTTTCAATCTCAGGTACGCGGACGATTCAACTATGATCGGTCCATCAGAAGAAGAAATGCCTGCTTTACTCTGTCGCATTGAAGAAGAACGTTGAAAATTGGACATTGAGATAAACAAAGAAAAAACACAGCTAATGGATCATTATCCAATTATCTCGGGTCCATTGTTATTTGTGTGTATCTATCAGCGGTAGCGCGACGTGGGAAGAGATAGGTGTGTGTGCGCGGAGAATGACTTAAAGGGGCTGCGCCTGTCAAAGGTGACAAAGAGTTTAACTGTCGATGTACCACTGCTAGTGTTTGTCAGGAGACAAATCCGATAACTCGAGGATAAAGGAGATTGCAACTGGTGCTATCGGTTTGAGGTTTGTCAGGAGACAAAACGCTTTACCCCCGGTCAGGCAAATGTTAGAACACAAAGGTATAGCGAAAAGTTTTAATAAATGTTCAGACTTGACAAAATATAGAATGTTCGCGGTATTTCAAAAACAACGAAAAATCAGGCTTGTGCAGTTTCTGGTACATTCTATATTTTTATTAGGTGTGAAATCATGGATCCATAATGCAAGGAAGATGTGGTGCTGGAGATACGTTTTGCGCAAGAATATCTTCATTCTGCAGGAGGTGAATATCACGTACAGACTCTCAACCGTTTGTCTGAGTTGAGTTCTTCAATTGTTGGGCATCTTAGTAGAAGAGAAGATAGCTTGGAGAAGCTCGATGTGGTGGGTCACGTCGAAGAAAAGCGGCATTTAGATCATCCCTCATCGAATAGAGCACTATTATATTAGAAGTGTGATTGCTTCCAGCGCTCATATGCGGCTGCGACACAAGAGAAGTTTAGAAGCTTTGTAGTTTTAACATTTTTTTAAAACAAGATTAAGTCATCAAAATATAAAAGGCTTCGGAAAAGAATACTCCCCCGGGACCTTGTGGTAAATGAACAGATAAAGGGTTATAATGTATTTTTAAATATCTTTTGTCGTCACGGTTATGCGTCACATGACCTTGAACGGCGCGACCTCGAGTACAGACACAATAAATCAATATAATTCGGTATAAATACATTTCAGAGACATTTATTATTCACGACGATCAGGGCCATCATCTTTATATCAATTTTGGAGTAGTCCGTAGTCAGGAAGGGTTTCAGCGATCCTTTAAATAAACTATATATATATAGTTTACTCGGAAAGCTCAAGTTCTATAAGAAGCAAATAGAATACCAGTATTAATATCATTTCTTATGGATGCTTCTCCATATTTTAACTGATGTAATTAACGGTATTTTACACTGATTGTGGTAACGCTGATTGGTAGCTAATTATTAGTAATTTGGCGAGCAATTGAAACTCTAGAAACTAAATTTCCAATAGTTAAATCTTAGTTATCAATCCTCGTTATATTGTGCTGACTATCTGCGGTGCAGCCGAACGCACCGGGCAGAACCAAACACCGACGAATCTTTTTGTTTCCCGTTTCGATTACATCATTTGGTACAAACTCCGTTTCCACCGCGGGGATTCTAAGTAGATTCTAACCAACATTCGACATGTGTCCAAGTCCTTGTTGTTTGTGATTGTTGATTCGTTCGACCATCAAACCATAAGTATGACTAATACCTCATAAATGTTGCCAAAATTTGCAGAACAAATGGTTGTAGGTATCTCTGATTCTAGATGAAGTTCAGCGCACGTGCTGAGTCTCATTGTTTAATGTAATGTTTGGTTCGAGTTTTGTGTCGTTCTACTAATCTCAAGCGCTGGTCTCAGAGCTTATCTCAATAGCAATATCTCAACACGTGTAATGATGCGGAATAGGCCGATGATCGTGAGATTTGAGATGAGTTTTTAAAAATTTTTTATTTAGACACATAATATTGTACAGCTAAAAAATCCAGTTTGTCCAGCGGAAAATTTTCAAGTTTAATATTAGTTATTCTCATATTTTATTTATACAAAATGGAGTTTAACGATGCGGATTTTACGTTTTATAAACAATATCGTCTAAATGCCGTCCATTTATCCAAAAATGTGGCACGGTGTAATGTCCTGTGACTGAAGTGCCCAGGGTATGTCTCCGTACTTGCTGATTAATTTATTGGGATAAATTCCCCTCAGCTTCTTCATTGAACCTCTAGCTGTGTGTGGAGTGGCTCCGTCTTGCTGAAATTCTGTTATTGAACCCGGGAAATAGCCGCAGTTGCGGTACCAAAAACTGGTCCATCATTCGGCAATACACGCAGCAATGACTGTCTCTCGCTGGTTAAAAAAATAAAGGGGCAATTATCCCTCGGGCAGAAATTGCACACCACACTGTCGTTTTTGGACAGTGCAAACGTTTTTGATGGCGATCCCTCGGGTTATCGGGGCACCAGTATCTCACGATCTGTTTATTAACATAGACATCGATATAAAAATGTGCTTCGTCAGTAAAAAATATGTTTCCAAGCGTTCGTACTGTTCCAAAACATTCCAGCATCGTTCTCGCTAAGGTTTAACGTTGAGAAATTGCACGTTTTGCAGTTTGTATGGGTGAAACTGTAGTTTATTTTTCAAAATAATGTGCACTGTTGATTTTTTAATTCCAAGAAAGGCTGCAATCTTGCGCATCATTTCACGTCGAACTTGAGCCACATGTTCTGGCGTCGTTGCTGACGTTGATGCTCCCGGAGGAGTTTGGTTAACCATTGTCCCTCCTTGTCTCAACTTTTGAACCCAACGGATAAGTTGCGTGCTCGGCCCATCACTTACTCGTCGAATACTAAAGTGAGCACAAAAAGCGCGACGCGCACGAACTAATGTTCAATATTGCTCAACCGCGAACGACCAGTGACTCATTGTGACTGGCAAATTAGCAAATCACGCGCATCGAATAATATCCCTTCCACTTAACCTCACCCCGATGGTTACGAGCAATTACAATTTAATCTGGAAATTTTTCCGCTGGACACCCTTTATATATGGAATGTAAACACATACAAGGTATAGGAAAATATGTAAGATTAAAGTTATAATACAGTAAGTACAATACACATCGTTGCGTGCAAGCACAGATGTCGGAAGTATCTCAGGACAGGAAGGAATAGGCACTCACCATCAATCCGGATTCTGCTGGCATCTCTAAAATGTGGACTGTATTTTTACACTCACTATTTCGTTAAAGTTCCGACACAAAGTATAGACGTATTGTTCCGTACAATTAGTGATTCAAGGGGGGGGGGGGGTGAAGGCACAGTGCATTATTTTCGTTCAATAATTAATACATATATGTTTTTAACAACAAATTTGAAACATCCTTTTTAAAAGTTTTGAGAGTTGAGCACGAAGCGAACAATGATTCATCACCGCGTGTATTTTTACACAGATTAGAATGACCACCGACCATTATCGACGATCTTCCGAGAGATTCCCCGCGAACACATCTTAATGACAGCAGTACTAAGAAAACAACACCGCGCTAATCTCATTCGACGTACTAGATCAAGGTCACGACTGCAAATAACGGATTTTATTTTAATGAAGACAGCCAGTGGCGCAGCCACCCAGGGCCAGGGGGGCCGGAAACTCAACTAATTCAATTACAGCAGCAACATTACAGCATTGCTTAAAGATCTCGGTTGACAGCAGAAATACTAACAACTATTTCTTTCTTACATTAACTGTTTTAAACGTATGTATACTACATTTCACTTGGAAAGAACAATTGTAAAGGGCGTTTTTTTACAGGTTTATTTTCGAATTGTCAGACAATTTGTGCTCAGTTTGGTTTGCTATTTCACCGTGAATAGGCTTACGCTAGAATAACACTTGCAAATTTATTTCGAAAATCGTGGTTCGAATAATAATAAATAAATTGATTGCGCTTTATTTGAGTCAGTTGCGGAGCCAAAAACTAATATAAACACTAATGACAGAAAACGGTCTTCCCAATAAAGCCAAGAGCGTGGCCATTACCACGATTTTTATGCGTTTTATTTCATTTTAATGTTCTATACCTTAAAAAAAACCACCCTTTATTAACCCTCGCACTTTATATGAGTGCAGTTGGCGGGGTTTTTATTTAAAATCAGTTATAAACACGGTATTCACAAAAAATATGTATGGAATATATGATTTTTTAAATTTTTTTGTATTTTAATCAATATTAGTCAAATGCAATGTTGATTTTTCCATTCTTTTAAATATATAATAAGTCATATATTCAAAATAAACATTATATCCAATAAATCATTTTTTCTCTGTACATAAATAATCTTCGCTCTATTTTTATCACACATACGAGTACAACGGAAAACACAAAAATAAGTGATATATCGCAAAAACAAAACAGTGTACATGAACATTAGAACTCTATACGTGTTGTGTGCTTCAACATTGTGTATTTATTTTATATTAAAAAAAAAAAGTGTTACATGTTTTTGAAACTGGCTGTTACACACACTGCCCAATACAATTGTTCTTTTGAAATGAAAAGTAGTTTAGTTAATAGTGACAAATTCAAATGTGAAAACATAAATACATAGCCAAGGTAACCTATTTCTGCTGCCTTCTACCTTCTACCTTCCCCTGCATAATGCTAATATAGGTTGTAATGGATTTAATATTCGAATAGAGTTAATTTAAGAGACGTCAAATGTTAGTCCTCAGCAGCATTTGAAACATGATAAATATATCATATTTCTCATGTGTGCAATTTTCCTTCGTTTATTAGTTGTTATTAGTTCTTTTGACTTGTTCATGCGTCAAAGTACCGCTTTATTAGTAATGCTCGACAATCGATACAGCCGTATTTCAAACGTCTCCAGCTTTTTAATGGTGGCTTCTTTCAACGACGTCATCGAGTGCTCGACTGCAGAAGAGACTTCATTTTCGCAAAAGTTGCTTCTCAAAATCGAAAGATTATTGTGACAAGCCGTGCCACGTGTCCGAGTATTGTCTGTTCTCCCACTCCACTCGCGACATTAGACAGCACCGAGAGCGCGCTATTTCTAGCTGGACCTCACCGTTTGGAGAACAATTAGTGGGTTCGCGGAACTAAATGAGATTTCTCCGCGTTTCTGCCCGTCGCTGAACACATCGCTAACTTTACCGTCGCGTCACAAGTCATCTTAAATGACAGGAGATGAGCAGTGGCGGTAGATGACTAATGCATTGTGCACCGATTTAGGAAAATACAATAAACGATACGCCCGATACAACGGCAGTCACAATAAGGTAACGCTGTATTTGTATAATTAGCGAGCAACTCTAATTATTAGGAGAACACATTCTTATTGTGAAGTTGTCATTATTCAGAACAGACACTCTGTGATATTTTAAATATGAAAGATATACATATAAAATCAATTTTATCGAAAGATATTGTCATTGCGCCACCGGGATTCGAACCTGCATCTATTTTCTAACCGGGGAAGGTGCATTATCCAACTACGCTACTACCTTTTTGATATTAATACATTTAATCGTTCCATAATTTGAAAGAGCCATCTGCCTTATTTTTACAGAATCTCAAATCCCGGTGGCGCAACAGCAATATTTTTCGATAAAATTGATTTTATATGTATATCTTTATAATTAATATTTTTAATTCACATTTAAAACAAAAATTACGTTGCTTTTTCAATAATTGCGAAATTACTTCGTGGAAATCATCGGCTATCGTCGATCGCTCGCTGCTAGGCCCCGAGGGCGGTTATTGTGGCCGCCATGCGGTACGGTCTCGATAGAATCTATATTTTAATGATGGAGCTTTCCCCGGAGCAAACCACACCTATCTCGATGTAATTAAAATTATTATTGTAATAATAAACATAAGGAACCATTATTCAGGGCAGCTTTAAAAACTGAGACCAACTTCACACAAATGATTTGACAGCGCGACCAATGTATCGCAATGTTTTGTTTTACAATATACACTTCGTTTCAAACAGAAAACATTTAAACTTGGAGATATTAAAAACGTTTTTACAGACCTGGCCGTTTAAGCGAGCACGAAACAGCCATAATGACATAGATTTTAACCAATGTAGACGGGGAAGCGTAACATAAATATTGAGGATGATAATAAGGATGAGGATGATATTTAAAAAAAAATTGTGGGTCTACAAATTAATTTGCAACGATTACAATTATTTTTATATAGGTAAAACTTACAGAAATTTTGATATTAGAATTAATGAGCACTCGAGATGTCTAAATAGCAATAACTATTCAGAATTCGTCTATCACCTTTTGGATACAAATCATTCTTTTAACATTAATAAGGGTTGTAAAGGAGATGTAAATGTAATGAACGAATTGCGCTATCTTCGGATCGCGCGTCCCGCGGATTGGATTATAACGATTCCGGTCGTAAATCGGAACCGCCGCAAGGGAGGGAAAATAAGGAAATCAGGGAACCTGGATATAAGGGATAAGGGTCGATGATGGGATAGGGGCTCCAGTCAAAGGACCAGTGATCTCGGGGAACCGGGATTCGGAAGGACTGCTCGCTTCCGCTTCCCCTTGTAATCACCGCCGAGTTCACACAAACGGCACGCTTCCAATTGAAGACGGCGATATCGCAACTTCACCCGCGGCACACAAAAAAAAACAATATCACAAATTTTAGTGCTGGTGCACTGGAGCTGACTAATCCACAACGCGAATGCTATCGCGATGTCAGGAGCAAACGTTAACGAAACTAGTCAAAAACCATAGACAACATAGTATAGGAGAGGGAAAAACAGGTAGATAATGGAATAGGACCCATTATCTATATGGGTCGCGTTCACACGGGGCGCAGGCGGCAGGCGATCCGTGAATCTTGTCATAAAGACCGAAGAACCTCTTTTAAAAACTATCTAGTTTTCATACTGGCGTCCATTTAAATTACAGAGTAACGATGACTGCTATTGGTAGAATTCTAATATACATGGCAGCAGATAAAAGCAATTAACTTTACAACTAACAACAACTCCCTCGCACCTCTTGCGACCTGGACAGGATGAATTTCTGCCGGACTGTGACCGAGTTCGGCGACTGAAACACATTACTGTGACGCCTACCCTCCCCTTTTAGGGGTGTGCGATTTCTATAGCTTCTTTCTGGCTGCCTTTTGAGTTTAATGTGACATGTCTCTCATATTGTACAGGTACGGTTCTGGCACGACGATACCGGAGCCAACCTATGATGGTGTGATGATGATATGACTGAATGTAACAAAATAAATAAAAATATATGTAATTATGACGAATCTTGTATATGAAACGAGGGCAAACAACTCTCAAAACGATTCGGTATAGGGTGGGTGTAAATAAATAAAATTAAAAAAAAACAGCAATATAGAATGACCGATTAGCATCAAAGAGAGCTAAGTTTGATTGTTAATAAATAAACACAAGAAAGTTGCAATTAATGATAGAAAAAATGGAGGTTGCTGACTTTGAAACTAGGGTTACGTCAGACAATAATAAAAAATAGCTTTCTCGCGTCGGGACTGACCGACGAACTAACGAAAATATTATAATCCCGCAGATAGAATACAAACTCATTCTGCAATATAACATTTTAACATACAGTGTGCTCATTCAAAGGGTCCCCTGTTCAAATTTGTCATGAAATGAACCAAAATTTAAAGTGCTATCAAAATTAAATGGTAACGTGACGTAGCGGTAAAGTATTCTCCAACATTCTCAAAAAATATATTATTTTAGATTGTTAACTTTGTTTTAAACAAAACATATCATTTTCTTCTTCAGGACGTCAATATCTAATCAAAAACATATGTTATATTGTTTCTTTAACAGAATCTATTTTTAAAAAACAATAATTATTTCATAAATAAATTTAGTACCTAACTTAAATTGAATTTAAATTATTAGAATCATATTTAGGAAAATCTGTTAGAATGGGACTTGTGGTTAAATTTAGTTTGGTTGTTCATAATATTTTGGTTAGTTTTACACGCTTTATTTATTTCCAATGATTCCAAATTATTTAATTTAAGACCAATATCGTTTATCCCAAATTTTTGTCAAAAGTATGATCATTTTCTAACAAATGATTAGAAAATTCTGAAAACCCACTATTATTCAAACATCTGAAATGCTTTTTTACTCAAATTAAAATTTCGACCTGTTTTACCAATATAAAAAGCATACGTTTTTGATTAGTTAATGACATTCTGAAGAAGAAAAGCATATTTTTCGAAACCGGTAGATGTATTTAATTCATTAAGTGGTTAATAAAAGAAAGTTAACAACCTAAAATAATGGATTTTAATCACAAAGTTGATTTTGCTAATCTTTAAAAAAATAAAAACGACATATTTTTGGATAGATTTTTTTCCGTATACCTTTCTATACTATCTTGGTAAGAGGCAGTGCTCGAGTCTTTAGTGTGCTTCTTCTTCTTCGGCGGTCCCTCGTTACGAGGATGATGTTTGCCGTGGTTCACGATTGAGTCCGAGTGTGGCCGAGGAGTCCTATTCTCGGACCCGTCCGTCCGCTGGGCAGGGAGGTTTCACCATCATTTTTGTGACCGCATAGGAGTGATCCCGCTGAGCGCTGCAGAGGCCTGCGCGTGGAATTATACAGAATCACTCACGCACACTCTTGGAATAATGGAGGGTTTGGTCCAGTGGCAAGGGTGGTCCGAAACGACTGGAAGTTTTTCGTTTTTTCCGGTCTATGCACGGGGCTTTGTACAGATATAATCAATATGCCATATATATGACATATGCGGGATAATTCAATTAATTATGGTCTGACATCTGACACGTGTCACTTGCTACATCAACTTTGGTGTACGCACGGTAGACTACGAAAGCCGAGAGTTGTCTCTAAGGAATCGCGAGAGCATAAACCCCATCTTAGAGATTGTTTTAAGATGAAAACCTCATCAGTGAATGCGCTGGTTTAATAGCCCGTTTCAGCGACTCGCGACAATCTCTGATTCACGAGATTAATGGAGACAACTCTCAGCTGTTGTAGTCCCCGTGTACTTATTACGCCTCATAGATCCACCGTCTCGCGTGTCACTTCACGTACGTCAAAGGTCAAACAGCATGTCGTTCATCTTGGGCGAT
Organism: Eubasilissa splendida; assembly: GCA_031772225.1. Lineage (NCBI taxonomy): Eukaryota > Metazoa > Arthropoda > Insecta > Trichoptera > Phryganeidae > Eubasilissa > Eubasilissa splendida. The sequence continues at coordinate 31,358,607 of CM062854.1, read as the reverse complement.
TTGGGATCTCCACAGCAGCAGTTAAAACGGAATAAATGTTTGTAATTTAACGACTCATGTTAATGATCCCGTATATAAATAACTTTAAACTGAGGATTAATTCCTCGGTTGTCTGAGCGTGGATACCCCAGTAGAGTATAATATAAATAGCATATAATAGATATAGAAGGTACTTGCTCAATCCATCCAATACACAGAAACATTTCTCTTTATGCTCGTCAAGCTTCAAGAGCATTGAAAGATAATTCATTTAATATAAACTTGGTAAAACATTCAATGCATACTTAATGGAAAATGTTAGGAACGTGTTTAATGAGTATTCGCATACTTATTGCATCTACCTTCAAACGGATGCAGCGTATAAACAGTGTGTTGCGTATGTGGGCTAAAATAGGAACACTCGGACGACGTACGAAGCGTATTCCTCGTGTTCGAGTTCTCACGATTAAAAAAACACCTGTTCTTATTTAATACGTGTGGTGGACCACATGAGAGTAAATAGCACGTAGACTGTAAATCTACCTTTATAAGGCACACTGAATATTTTTAAAGTTGTTCTCTGGAATAAATCTGCAATGCATGCGTAGCAACTTGAGTTTTTCTTCATTGATCGATTAAAGATTGAATAAACCTGAAATACGTAATAGAATATACCTAGTTAAATACTGATAAATCTATTGTAATTCTATGCAGGGATTAACCTATTCTATGCACCTAGATTATAATTATTAACAAATATATGTAAAAAAAAAAACAAACAGTGACGACACTTCGAGTGAGAATGGTGCGGTGTTATGTTTCCTCAGTCCTGCTGTAGGGTGTGAAAAGTTAGGTTGGTTAGTTAATTAGACAGTGTTGAAGATACTTGAAGCTGACACAGACAAAATGACAGAAATGACACCGTATATTAGTTGTACTGAGAACGAAGAAATACAAGGAAATACCTCGTACCATGAAGATAAGGAAACCTTGGACATTTCACGAGCTCCAGGTTTCACTTTTATAAATCAGTGTTGGAACTCGGGCTCCATTATGTACTGCTAGTCTTGCCTCGGTTGCTATGTGTCTATTAGATATTACTCCGTTAAAATCACATTCCACTGCAGTCACCCAGTTTGTTTGTTTGACACCCTTCGCAGTACTTCCTTCGTGTAGGGATGTATATTAGTTTATCATTCACAGATAATATTTTCCTTCTTAAATAATAGGTAAATATAAATATATACATTCGGTCTTCACTTAACGAACTGGTTCCGTTTCACCGATCTGGTCCTTCAGCGAATTGGTTGGTAAATGAACTCGATGTTTTCTCTGGTCCTATTTCTGTCCTTTAAAATAAAGAACACGCTAAAATGCTACGGGGTATCATCACAACTATATTTAATGTTAATGAAGTTTCATATTTTGTGCGCGACATGCGATCGATGGACACGGTGAACACAGACTTACTGACTGAATATAGGCGATGCGTCCTGTGAGGTAGGGGATGGGGTATTCCCTGACGTCATCAAACAAAGTTCGACGGCCGCTCCCTTGACGCTAGAGGTAGACGACGCGACACATTATAACATGAAGTGTATCGATGATGAAGATGATCTTGCAATGGAATTTTGATCTCTATAAAGGTGTGTGCGTACTGGACGCGTCTCATTGCAATCCACGCACAAAGCATATGGGAGTATATAGGATAAGTCGCTTCACGCTGAATCTGAAATCTTATCTTATGAGTGGTTACTGTCAATATGAGTAATTTAATTCTTACTCTTTTAAAATACTCGTACTCAAGTACTCGAGTAATTGGAGTTACTGTTGCTTGAGCATTGTGGTTCTATAACTCCTTCTACAGCTCAAACTCACTTAGCGCATATACCGAGGTTCCAGTCATGTATGCGGCAAGCCAATTTGAAAAATATTATACTTTTAAGGAGAACACATTCTTATTCTGGCTGTAATTTTAATAATAACTGAGCTAAGAAATCAATGAAGACTCGGAAACTGGAATATTTTACCCATGTGAAGTGAGATATATGTAATACGACACTCTCCACCTTATCATCAGTGCAAGATTGAATCATAAAAAAGAGTGTCTGGTCTTAGGAGGACGTTGTAGCTGCGGAATCTAATAGTCTAAGAACGGTTCAACAGATCCACTGTTTTTTTTAAATCAGGGATGGAGGAGCCCAGAAAAATTTCGTTAACGTTCTTTTCTCATTTATTTTAATTATGTAATAATATTGTAAATTTCTTTCTTATTTTGATTTATTTTCCTTTAAGAGTGACTGTTGAAGGCAGGTGGGAGATCTAATAGCCAATTCTGTACATAGCACTCACCAATCTCATGTACTATCCTGGGTGAAGTCGGTGGACGTGCTGACATATGTCGCGTACGTCACAATATATATATATATTTTTTTTTTCTATCCGAGATCTGACTCAAATACGCATAGTGGACAATACAAAGTTCAGCGTGAAGCGATTTATGTATCATCAGGCCACTCTCAGAGATCAAAATATCATTGAGAGATCATCGTGGACACGAGCCTTTAGTCATTAGTTACCTGGATAGGCGGAGGAAGTAATAATTAAAGTTGGTGTTTAGTTTGGGCGGCAATACGCAGTCAGTTATCGTTACATAGCGGCCCATTAGACTGAATGTTGAATAATATTTATACAAGCGGTCGGAGGACGAGGTCGGTGACGCCACCGCCAACTCTTCAAACGTTAGCTGCCTCAGTTTTCTGTATATTCTGCACCCGTTATTGCGCACTACCGTTGAGCTTTGCAAAACTATATAAGACACTGTATACGGCTTTAATAAAATATATGATTTGATAAAATTAAAAAAATTAGCGTGCCTGTGTTGGGAAGCACATTGTCCCATTCCAACGTCGTTTATGATAGCGGGGTTAAATGAAACTCAGAAATGGATTGATACGTTTATTGTTACACAGAAACGGTGCCATGCCATGACCATCCTGGATACCTGGTGAGACGCTCTTTCCGATGCTGTGCATCTTCTATATTTCATGTTGGATTTTGCGCTACTTTAGACCGACACTGTGAAATAATATTTTTTTATGGTTCGAAACATTTCACAAACTCAAACTGGCAAAATGTTTTGGAATCTAATCGATTCTATCGTTTGAGACTAAGATGAGGTGCACTGATGGAAAATTTCCGCGGACGTCCAAATGGCCGCTTTACGTTGAGCCCCGCCCCTCGCGTATACGCCGGTTAGAATGATAGCAAAATAATTCCAGTTGGACTTGTAGTATTTTTGATGTGTCAGCCAATATGGGAAGATGTATGAATGTGGATGAGGCGAGAGTGTCGGGAGAGTGCGGCGCTCCATCCTTTCCGCCTGTCAGTGACGAGGAGTCGCGACAAGAATTGTAGGTGTCAGTGTTTCAATTAGCGGTGTGCTTAATAACATAAGATTTATTATTAATTTAACGACATCGCGCAGTAAAACAGGCCAATTAGAATAAAGCATTGTATGCGTTAATTGTAATCCTTTTCGCTTCCGCACTCTGAAATGTCCCAGCTTTTGTTTTACTGTTCGCGGTACCGTGCAGCGCCGTGCAGCGCCGTGCAGCGCCGTGACAGCTGACAGCCGGACAGATGAACGGCCTTTGTGAGACGCGCCTTTGTACCTTTTCCTCGTTCCCGACATTGTGGTCGTGACGCACCAAACGAAGTTTCGCGGAAAGCCCTTGCGACAACACGGGGTGATGATTTTTAAATTAACGCAACCGAATCTTAATTGTTAACACTGGTTTCCGCCTGGGTTGAATTTCCTACAGGGCTGAAGGGGCTAGTTTCAGCAAGGCCTCAACTTGGCAGGGACCCCGTGAATAAGATTTATGGAGCAGAATGCTAGGTTATTAAGATGTGAATTATTAAATGTATTAATTATAAAGATATACGTATAAAATCAATTTTATCGAAAAATATTGTTGTTCCTACCTGGATCTCTTTCCAATCCGGGGAAGGTGCATTAACCGACTATGCTATTGATGACAAATTTTCGAACCTGTTACACTTTTAATATGAATGCGTCTATCGTTCCATTATTTGAACGCCATCTACTTTATTTTTATAAACACATATTATATTATCACACAACCGGTCCTAAACCTATGAAACTACCTCGCCGTGTTTCCTTCCGTGGAGACGGGCCTTAACCTTTACCATACTTTGATATAAAATACTCGTACGCAGCCATGCTGTCAACTCGTGTTACCGTAAGAAGTTAGACTTCTATTAGCCTTTAAAATGTGAAAAAATGGTTAATGCCATAAATTTACTTTAAGTATTGAGCATTAGATATTTAAAAAATATGTAATATTATAGTTCTGTATATGAGGTTGCATTGTATAATACAATCTTCATTTAATTAGTGAGAAAGAGAGATCATTATATTTATATGTTTGTTATTGTTTTCACTGTGAAATTAATGTGTGATTTCTTTTTGACTTGCCACAGATGGCATTTTTGTCAACGTATTAATTTTACAACGGAACGAATTAAAAATAATTATTTTTGTAGGAATCACGTTACATAATTGATTTTTCACTAGTCATTTCTAAGCATAAATATTTTCCTTCAAATTAACTAAAATATGAAGTGAACGTTGCGTGTATTTACCGAAATATTACAGATTTAATAAGAGCGGTAGACCTGTGTTACAGCATGGTTTGGGAAGGGTTAAGACATACGTCGTGGTAGAGAATCAGCCTTCGGGTTCACGAATTTAAAGGGTCCAAAAGTAATAGACACTTCGTTGTAATTAATTTTAGTAATAGTAAAAGGTCCCCCACCGCTGGACCGACCGAGTAGAAAAAGCATCCTAATTAAAAAATCACATTCAACATAACAATCCCGCTTTAACATGTCAGCTGACTGCGTAATTTGCCCGGCATTACTACATTAGGATGTTATTATGTGAAAATAATAGAACATCTGCTAACATATTATTAGAAGTATCAAAATTAACGTATTAACATTATACTCTATTTTAGCGACATCTGCTTTTTCATTTTGGAGATTTTGTAATATTTGTTTTTCAGTTCGGACAAAGTTCCGAGAGTTCCGAACAGATCTAGGCGTGTGTTATATTAATAACACGTCGCCCTTTTTCTCTTGAATATCGCGAAGGGCGCGAGAGAGGGTCGTCCGAAGGTCGGGTGGCCGAAAGGTTGACGCGTCGGGTGACCTATATTTGATTTACAACAAATTTTTACAAAAAATTATCGCGAAGTTGGATTTTTTCAGAACATAGGTCTGTGATATTTTAATACAAATGAAAATCAATCTATCTGTATATCTTTCTAATTGTTACATTTAATTTGTATTGTAAAAAGATATTTATGATTTAAGGTAGAACCGCTGTCAGGAGGAAGTGGACGCTTCGGAGTTGAGGTACCAATATTAATGTGCAGAAGTAAATTCGACTGACAAAACCGAATTTTTTGGGAGATCTAAATAATAATAATATAGAATGGACATATTAACCTTTTTGTTCTGAAGGTAGGAACTAATTCATTTTCTATAAGAAATTTCAATATTTGAATTTAATTAACTTCATATTCAAAATGTCGAATATGAATTAAATATATTAATTAGAAAGATATACATACGAGATAAAAATAATTTTATCGAAAAATATTGTTGTTGCACCACCGCGATTCGAACTTGGATCTTTTTCTTAACCGGGGAAGGTGCATTATCCAACTATGCTACAGCGATAATATTTTTAGCGACAAATTTTCGAACCTATATGTTACCTTATTTGAGATTCTGTAAAAATAACGTAATTAGATTAGATGTATTAATATCAAAAAGATAACATTTATGTTTGAAAATTCGTCGCCGTAGCATAGTTGTATAATGCTCCTTCCCCGGTTAGGAAAGAGATCCAGGTTCGATTCCCGGTGGCGCAACAATAATATTTTTCAATAAAATTGATTTTATATGTATATCTTTCTAATTGATATTTAAAATATCACAGACGTCTGTTCTGAATAATTACAACTTCACAATAGGAATATGTTCTAACATATAATGTCGTCTATTAAGTCTGCTGGTTGCAATTTTCCCGCTATTTTGTTTGACAACAAATGACATACTATTCGATAGCATTTGTTGTAAAACGTCGGTGCCGTGTATCTGATGTTTTTCTTACTTTTTGGGCTTAAATAATGGAGTGTCAACTTGAGAAAAATGAACATTTTCGACACATAGTTTTTTTCGCTTTTAATCAAGGTTCCAATGGTCACCCAGAAGCTCAACTAGGAACTTCTGGCAGAAGTGCATAGACGCGCGCGCTTCGTAGAAGCGTTATCGTTATCCATAGATAAGTAGATGGACAACTTACTATTCTATCAACACACCCCGCAGCCCTCTGACCCCGCCCCGTCAGATTATTATTTTTTCAGTCGCTCTCCAATCAAATGTGTGGCGTTACGTTCAACAACGACGATGACCTCAGAAAATGGCTCGATAACTATTTCGATACCAGAACAGCTGCTTTTTATAGAAAAGGTATCGACAAATTGGTTGAAAGATGGGATGAAGTCCTAAACGGTAATGGAGAATACACGTAGCGCCTAATTCCAAAACTCCTTAAAACGGATTTCGTATAATATGAGTTAAATATGCAGTTTTGTAGATTTTTATGTCAGCTACGTGCAGAACACACTGTTTCTCGCAAAAGCCACATAAATCCATTGATTTTGCATGTTTAAAATCAGGGTTAGTTCCAAAACACCCCAAAGTAGATGGAGTATAAGTTGATATTCCCCCTAAAATAAAATCAGCCAAATCACAACGCTTGTTAATTATCACGTGATCTAAAATTTAGTATGGCTGCCAGAACGACATATACAGAAAAAAGAATTACATCACAGAAAGGTGACGTAAAAACAAACGTTTTGTACGTTTGCTTTCAAAATATACGTTTTCAAAGTCGTTTTAGGGGGTTTTGGAATTAGGCGCTACACATCATTGATTGAACTGTTTTAATTTTTGTTTGAAAATTTGATTATATAATATATAATGATTGAACAAATCCGTAAATACTTATTAGATGAACCAATATATAATACATGTGTAGCGATCAGAGTTCATATTCACCGCCATCTCAGTCGGCGTCGATGCTAGCGACAGCGCTGCCGGCTGCTGCTACAAGTCTGGTTCAATCATTCGCCGCCAAGCGGTCTCTCCAGTTTCATCGTTTCACAACGGCGGTCTTGCCGGCCCACGCGCGCCGAGCAAGACCGCCAACTAGCTTCATTTCAGTTCATAATACACGCGCACCTTCTACAACTTCATTAATTTCTTTAAGTCTTCATCGTTATATCCATCACAATAAACACCTCAACACGCCAATCTCATTTAAATTTAATCATCTAAATTAAATTTGATTATATAATAAATAATAATTGAACAAATCCGTTAAGACTTACATTTAACAAGCTTGTCAAATTTCCCAGCAGCTGATGAGATAACAAGAAAACAAAAGTTATATTTTGGTGACGCATGTAATATTTTCTAGAACGACAAATGTTGATTCAAATTCAAATGAAATATACGAGTTGTATAATATGACGTAACGTGTCCAAAATCTGGAATCGGTTCATTTGATTGCTTTTAACTGAATATAGCGACTGTAAAATGTTTACCTCGCGGGTAATGAACCAAACTCAGCGAGAAAAATCTAACAATGAATATTCAAAACTTTTGACGTCCTTGTTCCTCATGATATGTATGTGTATTTATATTGCTCGGTGTACTCTTTACTCTTACTATTATACTACCGCGAGTTCACTAGCACAGGCGGCGGGGCCGAGTGACGTGTGGCGTGGCGTCAAATCGAGGATCGCGGCAAGGTGGTCGGCGGTGGCGCCTCCCGCTCGGGAGATGAGACGAGACGAGGGAGAAGAGACAAATCTTAGTCGAGCGTTCCCGATTATCGAGGCGGACCCGTCAGCCCTGTATTTGAGTCATTTTATGATATTGCGATATCAGTAATAGATTCACGAAAAAATACCTTTTACAGAGAACACGTCTTTTTAGAGACTCCTCCGTAGGAGTCGCGAACTTGTAAGAAGTGCGTAGCATTTTAATATCGTACATACATTCACACAATTTAATTCTCACTACCAATTTTGAGGTTATATAGTTGAAATGGGTGAAAGTCATCAGTTTTCGAGGTGCAAGGTATGACATGGGCGATAGTGTAGACATCTCGCGGAGGCGACATTGGTTACTGTGAAAGAGGATGACAGGCAGTAATGGTATGTAAAGATTATGTCGCAGTAATTAAAGTCTTCCAACTGCAGCAAGTTCAGTGAGCTTGGAACTTTTGTACGGATAACTACCGTCGCTAACGCTTATAATTAATCTTACTTTAATCACGCTTATATATAATAATCCTTTTCGCGAGTGTTACTATACACCTCGCGACGCTTGTATTTGTGACGGAGCGGAAACAACAAATGAACCAGCATCCGGCAGACAAAAAGTGCGTGCCTTTCTTTTTCCCATAAATTTTGACCACGGTAAGTTATTACTATAGTAACTTTTTACCATTGCCCGTGGTAAAAAAAACATTCGCGGGTTGTTGGTATGTCAAATTTACTACTGTAGATAGGAAATAATCATGAAATCCGCGTTCGAAATCTGTCACCTTGCTGGCGAAATATTTTTGGATTACATGCCAATGTATGTTAACAACGAGATCATCACCGGACAAATGAATGATTGAAGTACTAATGTGTGCCGCTATCCGATATTCGAGAGTAAAATTAGTTAACCATTGCATTTTTACCAACGATCAAACAACTCGTTTTCGCGAAAAATTTAACTTTAGTAACATTTCTTACCATAGTAAAAAGCGACCGCCGATCACGCAAGAAGAATGGTATCCTCCCCGAGAGAAGTGGCGCTACTCCAGCCGGGAGCCCTGCCGTGACGTCAGCGGGCGGGCGGTATATATACGGGGGCGGGCGGCCGGGGGCGCGCAGTGCGAGCGCAGAGTCTCCGACTGGCGCGGCCGCGTCTAGTGCTAGTCCACGCCACGAGTGCTCCGCGAGCCGTCTCAGTGAACACCCTCAAACAGTGTTGGATTTACAATTTGATATATTTTGGTGAGTTGTTCAAATTCAAATTTCAACAAATGTGTTTTATTTTAAATCTTAGGAACTGGAATTGTTTTAAAATAATATCGTCTACCGGATTATGTTTTAACTAGTGTTTAATAACCGACGTGATCGTAATGGAATTGTAATGATTTCTGACGTGTTGTTTCATTGTTTACCATTTTGAAACATATACATTCAAAACTAAAAATGATTACATTTACGTGTGACAAATAGAAACAATTTTGTATTTAGTTTTCAACAGACACCTGGCTAAATTAATAATCAACCAATAAAATATTTAAATTAATCTAAATAATCGCTTAATTATCATATCTCTAACATTGTTGATATTCCTTGAACATTTTCGACTCATTTGGTTAGTATTGTATATTGGGTCTGTCGCACCCTGTATAAGAATTAATTCAACGTCCAATTTAATATTCGGTGTATTGCATTTCGTCATTTGAAAGATGGCAAATTATTAATATTACCGCAAGTTAACCGACCCTCGGCGAAGCGCGCGCTCACATTTAAAAAAACGTATGAAATCTTTACAAATAGCCCAATTATTTATTTCCACCTCAAATTTTGGATTTAAATAAATCAATTAAATATAATGAAAAAAGTTTTTTACATTAAAACACTCTGAAATACGGGTATAGTTTTAAAGTTCAAGAATTGTAAATTGTTAGAATCGGATTAATTTGAATTATTTTGCAGCACGGAAAACGCTTCGGTAAGGTTAATTTAAAATTATATATATGCAACTGAACTAGTGTACTTACAAATTAAATGGACACTTCTCTCCGATGTAATGTATCAATTATGTACGCGAGACACACACATACACAAACTTAATATTCTACTTGCATTAACTAACTTTACTTACCCATCGCGCTGTTTTCCCGCTTGTAGAGATGATAGAACGCCACACTCTTCTGTCCTGGCATATTTGTAGTTGAAAAACTTCAAATTTTTTTAATATGGCTGCCGTCTATCCAAGCGATATTTGAAATACATTTTGTTTCTTATTACCACCCGTACACAGAATATGATTTCAAAAAGGTTTTAGAGGTGCTCTGCGTCGATTCCGGTACCGGTAGATAAAGGTGAACATAAAACACGAGATAAAAATGAGACTACAAAAATATTACGAAATTTTTTAACGGATTATGTCGGCGTATTAAGCACACGTTAAAGGAATTAATCAAATATTATTTGGTTGTTACCGGGATTCGAACCTGGATCTTTTCCTTTCCGTTACCATTCTATAATATTCCATGTTTAAAAGCTATCAACTATATATTGCGACGAATCCCAAATACCCTCGAGTAATACTCGCTGGAAGACGCAAGAATTAAATCAATTAGAAATATGCTTTCATTAAAAATAAATTATACGTTTAGATGTAAAATAATTTTCTTTACTGTAAATACTCTGCGGGTTTTAAAAATAAATTGAATATATTCGTAGAATAGCTTAGATTTCTGCGAATTGAAATGCTTTATACTCGTATTGTCAAGGACCATTCTATGATGCTGGCTTGGGTGACTTTTTACCGTTCCATGGGAAATTTATACATAGAATGTAGCTAATATAGTTTCTTTTGCCCTTTGTCTGAAAGGTCGAGGGTCAGACGACCCTCGCTGTGGCAGCCGCGGGAGAATGGTGGGGTGGGGGGCGCCAGAGGCGAGTAGGTTCCCGCAGAAACTGACGACAAGTTTGAAAATATTATAATTTGTGAAGAGTTTTATGTTGTTGGCAGCGGGTTTCAGAAATGATGTTATTCATGAAAATATACAGCAGTTGAATAGGTGACCAGGCGCCCGCCGACAGCTCGTTAATAAGTTACGATCGGCCATTTTTGTAATTAATAAACATGTTAAGAAATGCTACAATTGAGGTTGAAGAGAATGACCAAGGTATTTTAAAATGCATCGTACAGTTATGTAAAGGGCGTGGCTTCCAAGGTCAACGATATCGGAACACGTGACGTGCGACAGTGTCGGGCTGTTTACATAATATGGTAGTGCGAATTTGGATGTACCTACACGCACAAACGAACATCAACTTTGTATGATATAATACAATTTCCCTTTTACGGTGTGTCTATGAATTAGATTTTGATGAGACGTCGGTAAAGATCGATATTACGGTACCGATTACGTCATTTTACTCTACCTACAATGCGGTAATGAATGTTCTTTACGCGCACTCGAGACGATTCTCCATTAATGGATGATATCATTGTACTTATTAAGCGTTTTAAGCAGAGAAGAGAAAGAAATTGTGAAGGTGAATGTCGTTGAGTGTGGATCGTGGATGAGCGATATTGACAATTGGTGACGTGTATTGCAGATCGATGCACAAATGAAAGTATACAGGTCGAAGTGCTCACTGGAGATGCTTCCGAGGAGACGGCCAAGAGAGAAGTGGTTGCTTCAAGCGGGCTTCTCGGAGTATAAGCAAAACAATTGCATTACTTAAATTTGGGAAACAAATATAAATAAACGGACGATTTATTACAGTTGTTAGCGCCATCTGTGTACCAGTAGAATCTTTAATGGCTTAATTCTAAATGACGTCGTATGCTGATTTTGTCCTATTAAAATTGCTATCGTTCTGCGCAAGCCATACAATTGACTACTTATTGAATTGAAAATACCTTTCGTCTGATCCGCTTTGTGCGGAGTCCTCACTTATGCCGTTTAATAGAAAAACATATGAAAGATTTTCAGCTTGGCTTACAGCTGCGTGCGAATCATTGAAGTGTCTACTTCCTCTTTTACTAGTTCGCGAATTACATTAATTATTATATGGTTTAGTTGTTAGGTGAAGGATTTTCAAACAGGACAGTAAAATAATCATGTTCAATTATAAAAAGTGATCCAAAAACGTCTATAAATTTTTTATATGGGTAAGAAGGTATTTATTATCTTACGTTAAAACTTAAACATTAAAAACGATATGAGTGGTGAATTCAAATTTGACATGCGTAGTAAAAACTACCCTTAATAATTGAGAGTCTAGTGTAAAGACATTTTCAAGATTCCTAGATTTTGAAGTTCAATTCTGGTCCAGATCGGCGGAGGTTGCAGGTGGCGGGTGACAGGTAAACAGCAATCAGCCGCGTTCGCGTCATCTCAGCGGGAGCCGCTCCAGAAATAGTCCCAATCAATACTTGGGAAGACCAAAATAGCTCTCCCTCCCCCTCCCCCGCAGGCAGCAGGGCTCTCCCTCGCACGGAGCGTCTGCCCAAACCTTCGCGTGGGATAAAAATAGATTTTTCGGCTTCGTTTTTAAAAAGTGAAACACAAAAAATTGTCAATGAAACTAGTTCTCAAAATAACATCCAATGAAAAAATGAAATTTAGACCGAAACAGAAAAATATATTCTATGCCATACAGGGGTGGTACGATACACGTGCGTGAGACATGTAACATATTTAAAAAAAATACAAATTAGACATATAAAATCAATTTATCGAAAAAATATTTTTGTTACCGGAATTCGAACCTGGATCTTTTCCTATCCGAGGAAATGCATTAACCGATTATGCTACACTACCACAGTAAGTTGACGATAAATTTTCAAACTTATATGTTACACTTTCAAATTGATACATCTGTCGTTCAATTATTTGATTAATTAATAATTAATTTTTATTAAATTTTTTGTGTATATCTTTCTAATTTGCATTAAAAATATCACAGACTTATGTTTTGAAAAATTGCAACTTCACAATAAGTGATCTCCTTAAACAAAAATTCAACTTGTATTCGATATTCAACATTTTATGCGAGGGTCGCGGGTGGACTGTTATATACAAGGACGTTTTTACGGATATTTGGCATCTTTGTAAGATTTGTTGATAAGAGTTCAATTTGTGGTTAGATATAATTTAAAATTGTATCCATATTTAAACCACTGTGTTATTTTTACGTCAACAGGTTTCGATAAAGCTTATCGACACTAAAAAATATTACAATGACCTGTCATTATCGGCTGTCCCTCGTGACAGAGAAAGACTTCAGGTAGTTAAAGAAAGAGTCCAACCCTGGATCCACTAGTTCCCATGGGAAGACTGCAACCCCCCGTTTGCTCTTCTCGTCAAGGTCGATGACCTGATCCGCGCACGAGGTGATAACACATGTAGCATGTTACACATGACAAATAGACAAGCTCTTATTATTGGTCTACCGCGATACAGGGTGGGTGGGTCGGTCGGTCGTCAAGTGGACCGAAGTCACGTGCCGACAGACGACGTGTATCGAGAATCGATCGCTACAAATAGATTGATACAATCAGCGAAAAAACTGAATAGACGCTTCGGCGAATTGTAAAAATAGATCAACAAATAATAACGATGAATGAAATCAAAATATTGAATTGTTCCGAAAACAGTTTAATCATGTTATATTGCTTTGAACGTCGTTTGCTAGGAAACATTTGTGTTTCTTTGATTAAATTGCATTAGCAGCGAGCGATCGGCGATACTGGAATTGTACAAACGGTGTTCTTACGTATCAACTTTGAATAATATACATCTGATTAATTATTCTTCGTCGTACCGCTTAAAGACATTCTTATAAAAACTGAGATCATGTTTACATAAATAATTATCGAACAAATGTAAACATTACCATAGTCAGATGGTCAATATACTTGCCGTAGTCGTAAAAATTCGTACGATTTCGCTAATGTATGATTTTTCTTAATCATACACAAATTGAATATATATTTACGCAGTGTTAACCGAGCACGGAGTGAAGGAATCACTTCTGAACGAACAGTCAGGCAATGATTCGAAAATTTTAGGAACGCAGACGTATGTATTGTGATATATCTATGGTGACGAATGCGTAGACGCCCGCATGAAGTAGATAACTGCCGGGTGCCGCGGTGGGAGCACCCTCTTAGCAGCAGAACCGTGAAACCGATAACATCTTATATTGATCTGTAATACATTGTACAGAAGCAACATTATCCCGCACACAGAAGGAACCGTCACCAGCAGCACGATATCACATTTCTTATGAGATTCTTCGGAGGCAACTTCTCGGCTTTTGTAGTCCCCATGTATCAGAGATTTGCCGTCTTGCACCCCACTTTCCGTTCGTCGTACGTCGAATGTTATTGATTAACGCCTAACTTTTAGAATAAATAGTTATAGGGATTCACGAGCAAAGGTCCCTCTAAGGTGTGCAATTTAACATCATAGCGCACACAAAAATATATATTTAACAAGACTTCTTCACGTGCCACCTTCTGTCGAAGGTTGGTCACGATGTTGATGTATCCTGTATAAGATCACCGACATATTGGACATTGAACCACTTTTTGAGGTTACACAGCCAAGATAATCTCTTTCCACATACACCTTGTTAATTGGTTTCTTAATAAAACTCAGTGATAGTTTTATGTGCAGCTTTATTCGATCGACGTATTTTTACAATCGGGTTTGCCCAGCAGTGCATAGATGCGCGCGCGTCGTAGAAGCGTGATCACACTTTCCTTTTCCATAGATAAGTAGATGGGCAACTAACTAATGTACCGACACACCTATGCTGCCTTTTATCTTCCCCCGCGTAATGAGTTGTGAAATATGTTATTTTTCATTGCGGAAAATGTGTCCGAAGTATGCAGCTTTCCATAATAGTTCTCTTGACTTAATACACCTTCATTAGTAATGCGGTCCACCCACTAGTAGGTAGGCACTTTACTGGTAGTGTAATGTTTTTCATCTCTCCCAGCACACAAAATTATTAGAATTGGTCCTAAAAATTATACAAACCGTGATCCAAAATTAGAGAAAACATTATCCACGAGCGTCGATTTTAGATTACGTTTGTGTGCATATATCAAATCTCCCTGTCAGATCGAACGTCGTGAAGACTAGTTTGAGTTAATGTCTTTTTCTACCAATCTTTATCTGCATATCAAAATCTCAACACGTGTACATGTTATCGAGATGTATTTTAATGTATAATATAATATATCTCCAAGAGGCAGGCGAGTGCCCAGCACATACAATACCGTAAAAAATAAGAGAAAAGACTTACAAAAAAATAAAATGTATGTTGTGTAATATCGTGACCTTAAAACGACAAAGTATCATGTGTCATTTTGATCGTAATTAAATTTTTTGTAACAAAATTCTTTGACAATAATTATCTCCTTAAAACTGTGTTACAAACATGTAATTTTTTTAGTAGTTAATGAGATAACAAGTAAAGAAAGATATATTTTAGTTGTCAAAACTTTGAAGCTCAATATCTCAGTATGTTGTAAATATCAGATGATACCTTGACTTCTCAAGGACACGATATGTAAGAACATTGTTACGGATATTCAGTACATTTTGTAGACACCGATAAGGATGAAGCATGTAGGAAAAACATGTGCAATGCAGGGGTGCTATGATATATGTGTCTGAGACTTGTAACGCCTTTTTAAATATAATATCTAATGTTGTATCCATTCCGATTTCGCCGAACGCTGTCATGTTCTTCGAAAATATACTTTAATTGCCGCAATAAAATCGGAATATGTTTGTCCAAATTTCCTGGGACTGAAGATAGCGGGACGTAATTTATATTTTTGACAGAGATTTATCTGATTTTTCAATAGCAATGTTTATGGAAGATTCAGAACAGCGCCCCGCGCCAAGAAAAGCACCTCCGTATCGCGATTGATCATCTACCATCAGACGTAAATACGAGTCTGATAATGAACCGGTTCGAACAGCGAGTTTTCATTGTTTATTTTTGTTGTTTGTATTCATTGTTGAGGTTATCTCACAACAGCGCCGGCGGCCCAAGCTATAATGGCTTCTTTCATCCAATTTCTTTTAACCTTCGCGCTGTATAATCATTACGTTTTTAATTGAATGAAACGCGATCAGATGAATCCCAAATATTTAGACTGCGATGCCGCACCGCGTACACGTGTCGAAATTTTGATCTGGTACAACTATTTATTCTGAAAGTTGGACATGCGAAGGTATTAAATTGCAAACATTTATTCCGTTCTAACCGCTGTTGGGGAGACACAAATTCTATGGTCAATGGGTGATGCACGATGAACGCCATCTATGAATCTTCAACCGAAGCACGCTCATCTTTGAGTAACCACAATGCACTGGCCGCATGCGCCATCTAGCAACCGACGGCCGCCGCGAATTCGCCAGCAGCTTTTGTTACTCACTCCGTTTCTACTGCGCACAAATATCAGTACATTTCAACTTTTGTAAATTAACTCAACATATGTAAATTCAATGTGAAATTGTGAGTTTTCGCTTATTATTCTATTTATATTTTCTGTTATTAATGTTATTCCGATTTTTGTAAATTCCTTGGAGTCTACGATAGTATACGCCTATTCTACTATTAATACTACCTACCTAAACATCATAAGTATTTGATATTATTACATGACAACTTCTTCCAATGAAGAATACAAAATTCTAATTAAAAACTTATGTGCCCAGATAGACATCGCGATAGTTACACGAATGGTAAACCGACTTGGAGGCGGATTAACATTCCCATCAAATCCTCCCGATAGCATTATCCACCGTGCGGGATGTCTCCAGCAGGCGAGGGCTGGTCTGGTTGCTGGAGACTGTAGCTGTTGACGAGCTCCAGCCGAACGTTTCTTTTCACTGCGGTATGACGTCAAATGAACATTTAATACCGACCTAAATTTAAACATGAAAGCAAAATAATCTAAACAGACCGAAATGTTTACCGGCCGCGGTGTAGCGCGCGTTTAAATTCGGGCGATGATGTGATGTGCGCCTAACTTTCCGGACAGCGATGGGAAAGTGATTTATCATCAAATTAATCTGAATTCAGTGGCGCGACTAAAGAAATTGGGCCCCAATACAAAATCGAAAAAATATCTAACTAACACAAAATATATGCTCAAACAAATAAAACATAGCTGACATTGATAGATGCCGCTGAATGAAAGGCCTGCGGAGAAGTGGTCGCTAGATCCTAGGGCAGTGCCCGTCACGATTTATGGTGTCTGCTGATTGGTTGATTGGGTTTCGGCCCTATATGATTGTAAAGTGAGGTTCCTACACGGTCATGTCTGAAGGGCGCGTGCAGGGTCACCACAGTATTATATGCCTGGGTTACAATATAAATTAAAGATGGGGTATGAGGACAACAGAAGGGTGATGAAATGAAATGCAACTTTTACGAAAAAGATGTACCTACTGCAGTCACGAACTCAACTTTAAATTACAAATGCGAATGGTCAGATGCCACGTGTTCTCGATATTATTTAACGGAATGGAAGCATGGACTCTTACCGAAGAAATCATAAGGCGACTTGAAGCATTTGAGATGTGGATCTACAGAAGAATGCTCAAAATAAGCTGGATGGATAGAGTTACGAAAGAAAATGTGATGGGTCGGATGAATAAAGAAAAATAAGTATTTAAAATAATAAAAATACGAAAATTTCAACATCTCATAATGCAGGGAAAGATTGCTGGAAGTCGGAACCCTGGAAGAAGGGGAACATCATGACTGAAGAACAGTATACTGTAGAGTTGTTCCAGGCCGCAGTGAACAAAGTGATGATGGCCGTCGCCCGTCAAATAAGAAGATACAGCGGAACTTGATTCGTTCCGTAAAACTGAGTTGTTCGTAAGCTGAAACATTTATTCCCATAAGAATCAATGTAAAATGTATTCATCTGTTTAAGACCCCAAGAAAATGACACTTTGTCATTTTTATTTTCTATTTCTTGCATGAAATTTTCATTTAAGTAAATTTATTAACATTTTTTCGAACCAGAAAAACATATTTTATGCAGGGGCGGTATGACACACGAAACAGAGACATGTAACGCGTTTATTTTTTACAATTGTTTTAATGCCAAACCTATCTTAACCAATTTACGCATACAAATAATCAAACAGAAGTATTCTTATAATGAAATAATATGGTTATTTACCGTTCCGGCGACGTGAATGCACACATACCACCTGGCGACATATTGTCTGGTCTAGATTTATTAATCGCGTCATTGTATTAATGAAAATGGCAATGTTGTTATACATATTTTATTTTCATAAAATTAATTTTTGAAATTGTTATTATTGAGCAAAAATTTTAATCTCAGCGTCAGAAGATTCGATTTGATAAAAGCCTGGGAAGCACTCTTCACTGATCCTGTCGCCCGGGAGGCTGACTCGTCCAACAAGGACATGAGACAATTATTGATTTTTAAATATTGTGTAGGATGTATAAATCTTCATAATTACAATACTCTCTCGAAAACGCAAGTAATCCATATTAAATTATTAGCGAAGAGTCAAACTTCTCTGTTGGATTACTTGAAATAATCGCAGCTACCTGATAGATTGTGCTGATCGAGTCTACTCCGGCGATCAGCGCGAACAGGTTGCGCCAGTGAAGCCCCGGAATACGCGAACACCGTGAAACGTGTCGTGTTGTTTGATTTAGAAACCAATTTAGCATTTAAAAGTAAACTTTTCTAAAAATGAAAGTACGCAGATCTATTATAAATAATATTAGTGAGAACATCTGTTCCGAGTCTAACAACACCTCGAGCTTGTTGTAGCCGAGGAGTAAACTTTAATTACAACTTTCGTTCTTTTGTTCTCAGCCAGGCTCTTCCATGAGAAATCCGCTGCTGAGCGGTGTCATGTCCTGCGAGGATGAGGAGTGCGAGAGGGAGAGGCCGGGGCGCGGGCGGCCGGTGGAGAGGAAGCCCAGCCTGCTGCAGCGCGTGCAGGACCCGCCGCTGGAGCCGCTGACGCTGGAGGAAGAGTACGACGTGCGCAGGGTGCTGGCCGAGGGCTGCTACTCGCGCGTGCTGCTCGCCAGCCACAGGAAGACCGGCACCACGGTCGTGCTGAAGGCCGTGTACGAGGAGCTGACCCCCGCTAAGGACTTCTGTCGAGAATACCATTACTCCTACCACCTGAGTCCCCATCCCAGTATCCTAGACAGCTATGCCGTGACCTTCAGCTGCGCGGGCTGCCTGGTGTTCGCCCAGGAGTTCGCGCCCTTGGGCGACCTGGCCAGCCACGTGCGTCTCGGAGGGCTGCCGCCCGTCGCCTGTCGCTCCGTGGCGCGACAGCTCGCCTCCGCCCTGGAGTTCATGCACTCCAAGGAACTCGTGCACCGCGATCTCAAGCTGGAGAACGTCCTCGTGTTTTCGTCAGACTTTTCCAAGGTGAAATTGTGCGACTTCGGCGCCACGCGGAGGGAAGGGACGCTGGTCACCAAGTTAAAATGCAACTGGCTTCCGTTTCTCCCTCCGGAGATCTACGAGACCATCCAGAACGAACGCTACATCTGCAAAGCATCCAGCGACAGCTGGCAGCTGGGTGTGATCCTCTTCGTGTGCCTGACGGGCTGCCCGCCGTGGCAGATGGCCGACGGCATTCAGGATCCCCACTACGCGGCCTTCTGTCGATACCAGAAACGCAGGACCGCCAAGGTTCCGCGACACTTCGAGAAGTTCACGCCGCGGGCGCTCCGGATGTTCCGCAGGCTGTTCGAGCACAAAGCGGAGCAGAGGGCGCCCGTCACGGAGGTCCTGAAGTACGACAAGGACGCGTGGGTCGAGAGCGGCATCCGCACCTCCAGCTCCTGCTCGCAGATCGTCAGCACCAGCACCTTGGTTCAGGACAGAAAAGATTCCTTGAAGCTTTACCTGGGGAATCCTGACGGGAGTCGTCATTCTCAAGAGAATAACAAAAACAAGTTAAACAAGTTGATCAACTCTTACGGCCTGGACACCACCATAGACAAACAAGCCGCTTCTCGAAGAGTGTGGGATTGGGTTCTGTCCTGCGACGTGAATGCAGAACCTGCGGATTCATTGTAATGCGACATCTTCGTTACTTGTAATCTGTAATGTCGGCCAATCTTATATTTGTGATATCCTGCAGCGCTAGCTTGCTTGCAAGATTTCTCAGGATTATCCAATTGCATTTGTGGGTGTGGGTGGACAAACAAGACTTTGTCTGGTGACAATTACAGTAATTTTTAGAGTCCCGAATGCAATACACATAATGTAAATACACTCGATAATAGCTGTCGGTTAAACGACAGATCAGAGATGTCACGCTCACTTAAATCACCTCGCACAAACCCACAGAGTCAAACCATTTACAAAACTATACAGTGTATAGTCTGAATACCAATATCTTAAACAAAGGAAGACTTTACAACTGAGTTGGATCCTCACTGGATGAGAACCGCTAGATAACCGAGTTGAAACTGTTTGTATGTGGACACATCAGTATTATTTGTTAAGTGTTTTGAATGCTCGCAAAAAAATGCTAAAAAAAATGTGGTAAAATATTTAGTGTGAGCTCCATAGCTTATATCAAGCTCGGTAACAAGTCTCGTTTTCACATTGACGCTGAAGGGTTCCAGACGGAGATTCAAGGGCTGGAAGAATGCCGTTGGACATACGTCATATCGATTAGTCAATAGTATTATTTGTGTAGTACAATATCTCATTTGTGATATAAATATTTAAGTTAATTAGCGATAAGATATATTAGAATATTTTTGTACATAGCGAGAGATAAATAATGATCATATTATTTAAGTACGTAACATATTTATCCGCAATTATTAAATTTTTAACCAAATATATTATATTAAACAGGCTTAATGGTAATTCGATACATTCCTTTAAAAGCGCAATAGTAGGAGTCGCAAGTAACCGATTTAGCAACATATTACCATATCCAAATGTGAACCATTTCTGAGATATTTTAAATAATATCCAAAATTTGAATTTCTAAGTTAAATAAAAAAAAACTACACCATGTATGGTTGTATTTTTTTTTCTTACGCTTAGAAAACACACACATGTTTTTATGATTCATAATTATAAAATTATAATAATAAGAAGAAAAATTAAACCATTCATGGTGAAGTTTTTAAAAAATTTAACTTTGAAGTTAAAATTTTGGATATTACTAAAAAAAATCAAAATATCTAAGAAACAGATCACATTTGGATATGGTAATATGGGGCAAAATCGATTACTGACGACTCCTACTATTGCGTCTTTAAAGGAATATATCGAATCACCAGTAACCCTGTATATGTAAGATTTGTAATACGTGCATAAAAATCATTCATTTCCCAAGTTATATTTTTAGAATTAATTCTGAATTGGGAAGATGATTCAGTCTTTAATGGATGTACACCCTGTCATGAGGTGGGGGCATTTATATTACATATCAAAAATAAGAACCAGTATCTGGAGATATAAAGTGTTAATTTTTCAAAATGGTGATCCAAAACCTCAGTATCTGGAATGCACATGAAGTAAAGACCTCTTCAGCTTTACTGAATACCTCGAGGGCTTTGAGCAGCCTAGTGTTGAACCCTCACAGACAATTGTATCAATACATGGTCTAATGTGAATAGCAGCCTCGTTAATTGATTTTTAGATCATTTGATATTGTGTAAATACCTTAAACTGCAAGCGATTCATTTAATTATCGAGGAATTATGTTCTAAAATCAAAACTTCACAAATATAATGTGATTTTGTTTAAAAATTTAGACTAAACAATTTAAGGTTAATCCATCTTTAGATAGTGAATTTCATGGATTTTTATGTAGCATGACCCATTTGACAAATATTTTAAAACCGTAAAATTACACACAAAAGACTCATGAAAATCCGAGAATTCAACATGCAATGTTATTATCAAAATTATAGATAAATTTATCTAGGAATGAAATGCATTATGTAATTATTGTCTATTGTAAAAAGAAACAGTCCGGATTTCTAAATCAATTATAATAAATGTGTCAGGCACCAAGATAGATTAAGAAATATATCACGCAACCAGTTTGGTATGAAACAATGTTCAATTAGCTTCACGGGCTGGTGTCGGTACAGCCTCGATGTGATATATTTAGAGGCCGTAATGTTGATATGTGCGTATTATTACATATATCACAATTAGTAAATATTAGGAAGACTCGGTGTTATATTTTTTTTTATATATTATTATAATAAGTCTGAAATTTATATTTGTGATAATGTTTCAGTTTTATACATTTACAATAAAATATTAAATTGTTATAGTATTGTTTTAACTGATCCTACACGTTCTCATATCATCAGAATGTAATTTTAAAGGGACTCTTATTAAGATTGTACTCTCATACAGATCCGAAACGTGGAATCTGACAAGTCGAGATGAAAGAGAATAATATATTTGAATGAATGATTCTGTTAGATTAATAATGATAATACCTGTAATGCAGGGCTCTACGCGCATGATGCCATGCCAGTGTGATTCCACCGATTCAAGTTGGTTCAAGACGCAAGTTAGATCATTATTAACCGGCAACCCAAAGAAGCATTTACGCTTTAGGAGAGTGATCGAAATTGTGCAAGCAGTGAATGGCGATCCGGAGTTCCAATATCGGTTGTAGTCATTTGCCGCCAGTTTGTCATTTCTTACCTTACTAGGTTACCGTGCCATGTTGCAGTGCAGCATTGCGGTAATGCAACACGGCATGGGAAAAAAGCAAAAAGCATTGATATTATGAATAAACAAAAGAGATAAAATAAATACGTAACGCAAGACTATGTGGACCAGTGGACTTAGAGTAACACGAGGAGAATTCACTGGCGAGTTGACAGGAACTGATGGAGAAGAATTTTGCTTGCAGTCATCATTTGTAATAATTGATATCTGTATGCTAAGTACGCAAGATTAGGTGGGTAAATGATGCTAAATAAAGGATTTAAGATGTGGTTCTTTTGACAACTACTACAATATAGATAAAGTTACAAGCGATATTGATTCTATCACAAAAGGAAAAAAAAAATGTTAGCTCAAAACTATAATATTTTAATGACATGTGACATCCAGCAAAATATAACAACTCGCACCTAAATGGTTTGGCCAATCCGCAGTACAATTGATCCGAGCAGAAGCAAATAAAATCTTTATCGCTAATATGATCGCCAGTGGCGTAAATACCGGTAATGCGGTGCATCCCAACCCAAAAGGTCCGCCCTCCCAAAACCTCGGCATCAATATTATTCCTAACGCTAATATAGAAAAATAATTTTTCAATCCAATCCACCACAGCTGGAAATGGAATAATAAAATTGTGAAGAAAAAGCTTGAATATTTGATAACACAACGGTGCATGGAGTGGTTGAAAAACTTGCGTGACCTGTTCCATTGCAGCTGCCTCTAAAGTTCAAACAGCAATGACAATACCCAACCTCTGTAGGGGAGAGGAAAGACATTAAAGAAGAATATTTATTGAATAAAATATTTACTTCAAATTCTTACACCTTAGAATGATACCTAACAATTTACCTCTGGATCCGAATCTTGGGGGATCTCAATCCTGCAGACAGCACAAATGCAAACATCGCTTTTATAGATAGATATCCACATCTCTTTACTTTTTCCATTTGCCAATTCCAGATTGACATGGCTGATGAAGAGTCTAATACATATCTGTATTCTTCTGTAGTTTGAAATGCAAAATTAACCGACTAACTTACCATCACGCCATAGAAGGCAGAGACGATTGTAGAAATTGTCTGAATATGTACCACTTTGAAAGTTGGAAATTTTGATCTGAAAAGAGAATTGTGGTGACACTTTGCCACCATTTTGGTGAGAAATTAAATAGAGAGAATGGTTTCCAATATAAATTACCAAAATTCTTACACCGGTAATATTCGCCACATTATTATCAAGCCGTTTTCACCTTTGTGTCCTAAAAATATCTTGACATTATCTGTGTACAGACATCCAGTTTAATGTCAAAAGGTTTTAAAATTTCATTTGACATCATTGACGTTCATTCATCTCGCAATCCATGACACATGCAGCACCATCTTGAAGATGTTGAGCGCGTTTCTTACTTTCCTTCTCAGAGCCATAGAGAACACCAGGACATTTATGTTCTTTAAGACGGAGCGATCCATTGAAATTTTTGTGAGTTTTGACAATAGTTTTTAATTTAAAGAATTCTACTTCCTCACAGTAAACCGTGTATTTCATATCAGATTTGTTTTGATCGATTACATACTTATTTTTAGCAATCTACGAAATATTTATATGCAATATTCAGTCACCCCTTAATTCATCGATTTTTGAAAGATCTTTCTCAAAAAAATAATTTTCATCGCAAAACAGCCTCTTGCTGTGCTCGAGTTTAAAGTCCCTCGTGGCGTGCGCATTGTGCATCCGCAAAGTGTTTTTCGTGAGATCCCCAGATTAGTCAGTTCTCCGCAGACCGAGTACCTTGTAACGATATTGGAATTGTGGTCCAGTCTGCTGGTGGTCCGCGTACTTCTTGCAGAGCTGTCTTGACATTATCCCCTCACTTATATCTCGGTTCCGATCCTGTTGGCTTGTGTAAGAAGGTTTTGTGCGTGTTACCGAACTCATCTACTCTCGCTATATGACTCGCCCATTGCAGCCTCCTCGTTTTCATCTTGCTCAGGATATCTGGGACAAAAAACCGTTTCCAAAGTTCCAAGTTCTTTAACCTGTTCTGTTATCACATATAAGGTAGTAAATCTAGCGCAAGAAAAAAAAAAAATAATTCAAAATATATTAGCTTAGTGACTATGGTCATGCACTTCTGAGTGGCCGTGTGCCCGCTAAAGTGAAGAAGACATGAACAATATATACGAGGAAATTAAGCTGATGACATTGCAAATTATTATTTGAGAACACATACTTACGATTCAGTGTTTACTTTAATGTAAGCGGTAATGTAATATGTATGTATTATACATGGCGTTATTATGACTTTTAAAATTGTTCATACTCACATTCTATATCCTCAATGCAGAATTATTTTTGGTAGATTATCTAGAATAATTGTTTTCCTATCTGAGGTATATATGTTAATCTCTCGTTCACTGGACCGGTAAGCAGCGTCAAAGCATAGTAATGCCCATAATCATGAATGATCGATGATGGTGATCGGAATTCCAGTTATTAGTTTGTTATTGTAAACTTCATGAGTTACTTCAATTATGTTATTGTAGCTCATTGGTGGAAACGGAAGGTGCTAACTTTGTTCTGCAAATGTTTCTCTCCATTACCAGCCAAACAAACAATGGGGTTATACAAAACAAATGTTTGCTTCCACACGAGTTATAAAGAAAGTGGTGTCACTTATTGTTAAATAAAAATCTCACAATATTATTAAATATTTTTATTGGAATGAAAAATTGCAGTAAGACGTTAAAACAAATGGAATCTACCGTAGCTGAGCTGTCCCGTGCCAACTGAAGATTCCGAGGATTTCATGCGTCGTAGGTGATGGGGTATAAAATATTAGTTTTCTTTTTTTCACATATTACAAAATCGTTATCCGGGAGTGATTCGAAGTAACAGAAAGGCCGATATAATAAATAATGTATATTATTGATACTGAACTATATAATACGCGACTCCGGAGAGTGGTGCTTGCGGGAGTGACGTATTATTGAAGTTGGTAGATGTCCAGTCTAGGTTAAAAAAGGGTAAGTGAGTGAAAGATCACGGGTTCGCTCAGCTTTTCAGGAATGTGTCGTTTTATATGAAAACCTGTATGTACAAGAGTTTAATTAAAAAATACATGTAATAAGTATCCATTCTGTATAATTATAATTTAGTTAGTATAAAAAAACACGAGACATTACTAAGACAGACAGACAGACAGACAGACACCGGTCGCGACCGCAAATGTAATATTTTTTAAAAGAACAAACACTTTTACTAATTCCAAAGAAAGTCAATTTTATATCGGCGGGCGTGTTTATTTTAAAAGTTTTTCACACCATTAATTAGTTGTAAAAAAATGTAAAATCCTCGTCGTAGTCGGAGCGGACGGGCCGGGGATAGGGCCGTCAGCCGCGGGCAGGAGCTAGCGTCGTCCGCTGCGGGCGGGCGGGAGCTAGGAGCTGCGCTTCATGCGCTGGAGACGGCGCCCCCACCAGCCCTCCAGGTCCAGGGGCGGCAGGGAGGGGCGGGGGGTCGCCTGCGTCGGGGGCTCCCACACGTGAGTGTTCCCCTCCCGGGATATCTGCGCACACATACACTTGACACTCACCAACAATGCAATGCTAATATTGCTAATTTATATATTTATTGTATTAATGCAGAGTTAATTAACTATTCCTCTTTACAATCTTTATTCTCGGGTTGTTCCCAAAATAATATCGTCTCCTGCAAATAAAGGAGTTAACAGGGGCCTGTTTAACCACTGCTATCACCGTGGCTCAAGACCGGGAGATATCAGATATTTCAGAGGACTTCAATGAAGAAGAAGATAATGTTATATCATTTTGAACGTTTATCATCCTTTAGAAATAGGATCGGAAAAATAAGAATTGCGTGTAATTTTTTTGCATGAATTTAAACTTGGGTATTAAGCATCTTAAACAGTGCGCAATGTTAACCAAGCAAGGGGCAAAGAAACCGCTTAAGAAGAGTGGGGACGTTGGTTCCAAAAGTTTAGAAACTGAGACATAAGTCATTTACGGAAAAAAAAAAATAACAGATTTGCAGCAGAAAATACATTTTTAGTTTTATTCTACATGTACAAATAAATTTGTAATTCGTTTACTAAAGGTTATTTACTCTAAAGTTATACATTTTTGATCTAATGTTTTATTACGGTTAATAAACTTCTATGCACCTGTCAGAAATACTATAATCATTTGACCTTATTACTGCAACAATACTGGGACAGTTGCTCAGTCTAATTCTCCATTAGACACAATTCAATACTTGGGTAACGAACATGCGGATGCTGCCGATGTATGGAAAATAGCATTACCGGAATACAGAGGAATTCTAACATATTTGTTTATGACTGACAGATCGTACAGTCTGATTTTAGAATTGATTCAAGCCACAAAGTATATTATGTTAATTAATATTTACATTTATAAATAAAAAAATTGTCTAATAATTCTTATGCATATTTAATTATTATGTATGTATGTAATTTATATACTTTGAAAACTTTACATAATTTTTATTATCTACATTTTCTTTTTACTGTGTATTATTTTTATCATATTGCCATGCCATTACTGTCATTTTCGCCATGCCATTACTGTCTTCTGTAGCATAGTTGGTTAATTCACCTTCCTTGGATTGGAAAGAGATCCAGGTTCGAATCCTGGCAGCAACAACAATATTTTTCGATAAAATTGATTTTATATGTATATCTTACAGACCGTCAATTGAATTTGAAGGTTCAAATTGGGCATTATTATTGGAACAACCTTACAGCTGTACAATTTATTAGCTATACGATCATAGATCATTTGTATTGTAGTATTGAATTCTGCAAAAGCATGCGGAGCGTCCAGGACAGCAGCAAAGTCAAAAGTGGCTCCACGGTAGACCTACCTTATCCCACGATTCATATATGTAGTTGATGAGATCGTCGTGCGGCGAGTGCACTTCGGGTGGCGGGGGCAGGCGAGGCAGCGGGCGGCCCTTGAGCCCCGACTGGCTGCGGCTCACTCCTCCTCCCCACCAGCTGTGTCTGTGGGGAAATCATATTTGTTAATATCTATTACCAGTATTGCATACTGACTAAACTCTGAATTAATATTGATAAGTTGATAGTTGTCCGTCTTTTGATTGTCTTCTACTCTGTTTAACATTAATCTTAGTTACCAAACCAAAACATGTAATTGGTTGAATTTACAATTATTTTTGTTACTATCTTAACCATTGTTTTCCTAAATAAATAAGTGTTGGTGTATAAGAAAATTAAACACGTCAACAAGTACAGTGAATCCTCGATCGATCGTTCCTCAAATAATTGTTTTCCTGCGTGTGTTGTTTATTTCTTCCAGTCCCGAATTAATTTCATATAAAACACGCAAAAATAGATTGCATCGATCCTTCCTCTACAGTAATTGTTTAAATTACGCAGCATATTTCGTCACACTGGCTTATTTTATAATTGTCTGCCTAATGGCACATTGACGTTAAAGAGCGAGTCCTGCCACGGTGGTAAAGGGTCAAAAGAGATGATCTCTGTTGTGTCAACAGTGGTGGAACTGACACATACGAACCAATCGTCATTGGCAAATCGCTGAAGCCTAGGTGTTTTAAGAGTACGGAAACTTTACCCATAAAATATTACGTAAACAAAAAGGCACGGATGACTATGAATATTTTTTATTTGTTTTTAAGGGACCTCGACACAGAAATGCGAGTAACAAAATATTTTATTGTTTGCAGACAACTGTGCAGCTCGCTCGAGTGATTCTTCAATTGAAAGAGACAGCGGAAGAGATTGAAGATGTCGATGAAGAGAATTCTTCGCCAGAACCTTTGTTTTTAGAAGCAACGGCCTTCGAAAAATTGAAACCTTTTTTTTATGCACATTCAATAACTGATGCCGAAAAAAATGCCATTTGCAACACCAAAAAAATACTGTTTACTTATGGAAATAACACAACAGCCAAAAAACAAATTATGATACAAAGTTTAAGTTAATTTTTTTTTGTTTCTGTGCAGCTTTCTAATTTTATTTGTATTTAAACACATTCATTTACATGTGAAATATGTATTTTTTTAGAATATGATAAGAGGTTTCACTGTACATCTACCTCGGTCGAGTCATCACATTCAACAAAGACATGCGGACAAACCGAACTCGAAGACGTAGGTCGCAGGGTGGAAAAGCTGAAATGCCAGCGGCCAGGGCATCTAATGAGACCTCGGACTAGAAGATGAAATGTGTTAGACTGACGGGCAGTAACGGAGAACGATTTGATTTTAAAAAACACATTGAATGTGTAAATCTCTAATAATGATATATGTAGATATTAAAAAAATACATTAAAGTAAGTCTGATTCATCTTCTGTCTCCATGCCCATTTATGACCACACTTTTTTCCACATCCGTAGGCCTATCAATTTATGAAACAAACTTTGCGAACACTGTTTATAATTTTTTTTGTGGCAACATTGGGATGTGTGTTATTTAATAATCATAGTTTGATTTTGAATTTGTTCATGTAAAATACCTAAAATATAATGAAAAACATGCTACTCATCCATCGTCATCTAAAATAAACATTCAGATAACACTGTTCATACTAATTAGTAGATAAATAGTTGGCACTGATGTGAAGAGGGATCTCCATCGGAACATAAGAGTGAGCACCCGTTAAATGGAAATACGATGTTATGTCATATTCATGCTGCTTCATGAAGAAATCTGAACTTTAAAATAAAACCATTAACACATAGACTGTCGATGAGCGTTGTTATATTGTATCGTTAGATGCCCGAGGGCGGACCATTACCATGCGTGTTTATTTGCATCAGAATATCACCGGCATTGACACGTGTTTTGTGATGGATGTGTGCTTGAGCAATAATATATAATAAGCATTTGGTAATGTTCCAGAAAAGAGTATCAACTTCTGGATTGACCACATTACCATGAGGTACTTTAACGTAAAACTATTCAGTGTAGGACATTCTCTGCAATGAGTATGAACTCGTACAACTCATGCAGAAAATAGTAAGAGGTTATCTTGCTCGCAAAATCTCAGAAAGTAGATTAATGTTTACAATGGTGGTGATAAATCGGCATACTGCAATTTGGTCGCCAATCTTCGATACCAGACGCCAAATAAATAAAATTTCTAATACTAATATATTTGAACAATATTATGCATATTATAACGTCACTGGGTTATGTACATTAATGTTGAGGTTCAATAATCATCCAGATGTGGAATGTCAAAACATAAGGGCCGACAATATCCAACATTCATGTTCGAAGTGTTGTTGACTTTCTCCATAATGTAAATAGCTATATTTTATCTTTTCAATGATAAGCAACTGTTTTTTAAGATGCAAACAATCGAGAAATTGACTTCTAGGTCTGCCTCGTGACTGATACAACATAAAACTAGGTGAAGATCAAATATAAACAAAGGCGCAAAAACATGACAGTTAATGCGTGATTGTATACTCGCCTCATATTTCTGTTATCCATACTAATTTTTGATTACGAAAACTTATCCACGCCCGATGCACCACTTCCTTCCTTCCGTAAAAATAAAACTAAAATGCGACTAAATTATATACAAAACACTGTTTAACGCCATACAGCGGACCCTGTTGACGTTAACAAAATAAAACGGAAATACAACTAAGTTGAACGTCTCTTTGTTTTGATAGAGACGCCACACGATAGCGCTGTCACAGGTGCGATCATCTTAGCCAAGATCAGCTCTAATCCATAGACAAGAACTAGGTTCGGTGAACTGTAAATTTTATGAAAAATTTAGCAACCGCAATCTAATTAAAACATTAACCGATAACCGACTCACCATCACGCCGTTTTCGCAGTGGTACGCAGAGAGGATAGAATATCACACTCTGTATACGCATACCACTCTTGTTTTTTTCGCTTTCATACATTTTCTCATGCACACTCTTTGGTTCTTGAAGATTTTAATAGGGCTTTTCTCCAATATTTGGTTTATCTAATCACGCCTGGTCTTTCGCAGACGTCTTCTGTTTCTGTTGTCTTCAACACTTGTTTGGTATGCTTTTTATTTTCCTTTCCTCACTCATACGTTCCACATGACTAAATTATCTTAGCGACCTTTTGTTAGTTCTATCGATTATGTTATAAACAGATCTGTAATCGCTCCCAGTTCATTCTTTGCTCTGAAGTACGTATTTGTTCATATACGCACCTGAACAATTGCGTTTTTACTGCAATCAGTCTACTTTCGTTC
This sequence comes from Eubasilissa splendida, assembly GCA_031772225.1. NCBI lineage: Eukaryota > Metazoa > Arthropoda > Insecta > Trichoptera > Phryganeidae > Eubasilissa > Eubasilissa splendida. The sequence goes on along the minus strand of CM062854.1, from coordinate 31,327,675 downwards.
TTTTTGGCTATATTATTTTGTAATATAAAAACGAAATGTTTGTAAGTTACTCCTATTTTTATAGCACAGGCGTCTAGTTTAGTAAACCGTACTCCTTTCCACATGTTGTGCACGTGCATTTGCTGGGAAAGGGGGGGTTGTAAGGGTGCATTAATATGTATTTGCATGAAAGCGCTCATTAGGCAAGGCGCGGCCTTGAATATACCATACGATATCAGCATTTCGTTGCAACTCTTCCTGCTGCGTCCGCTGTGGTTATAAAAGTGTGGGTCTAAAATGTTATGAAGTTATTATACCCCGACCTCAATTGTCACGCGAGTGATAATATTAATAAATAATAGATTGCGGATGCACATCCCGACTGTCACCTTCCACTAACTGTGCATCGTTTTTCCATTGTCTTTAATGTATTCTGTATTATTTCTTGCTTTCGGTGGCTTCTCCACGATGAGAATAAACAAGTTTGGATAAGAATGGATTTTACTTGAACACAACCAACATTATCGCAGGTGAATAGATCGTGAGAGCGGGTTACAAAATCTCTCAGAATGTTAATAAATCACGCCCCGAAATGACATACGCAATCGAAAAGGTCCATTAGTTCGGGTATTAGGCCATACATGTCGAACAATGACAATAGCAACCAGGGTAGTGACTACCGAGGAAGTGTTTCTGGAAAACAAAGGCGTCGGAATGTGGGTCGCCATAAAATTTGGGAGACTTCACAGTCTGCCTCAGGATTTGGGAAAGCCTAGAATAATCCGTCAAGGAAATCGCCCGAGGAGAGTCGTCAGATAGCCTCAATGATAGTTCGTCTCAAAACTTGAAGGTAGTCCGGTAAAGTTTCTCAAGAATAGTTCGCCGAAAACAGTTTGGACTGCAGCAAGGAAGAATCATCTATAGCCTGAAGCACAGACTGACAGAATCCAGAAGTTAGTTAACGTGTATAGTAGTAAAATGCATAATTAGTGTTATTTTTCGTGTCTTTCTGTTAATTTTCATTCAACCTGTCTCTCTTCAGTGTGACCTCAACCATGCCTCAACCGTAGTTTTGATCGCACGTCAGAAAGAAACAACGTAAGCCTTTCGTATGACAATGAAACGACTGTACATCAAAGTAAATAAATAAAGCTGGCTATGCTTTTAGCAGTGCTGCGTCATTAAACCATCTCTCCAGTTGAAGATTACATTGACTCAAAGTATCACGATGTCATAGATATGATAAAACATTCAGATACTTTACTAATAGAACGCACCCGTAGTTTATGGTTTATGGTCGTTACTTTCGTAATTTTCTATGAATTATCAGAAATGTCAAATTTGTTTTGGCTGTCGCGGTCTCGCCGCGCTTGAAATCATGATAATAATATAACATTCATAATATCAACCGAACATTTACTAAACTAATTTCGGTTATTCTCGTTATAGGTCGGAAAAAGAAATATTACTATATTGCTTTTAATTCAGTACTAAGTTTTGTTGGTCTAGAGTTTGTGTTTTGTCGTGCTTACATATAATGTCTACTACACCGAGAACGTTTTACGGATTTGAGGAGTTACGGGCAGAGTTTAAGGCAAACAATATACTTAAGATTATTTCATACTCTGTTTCATATTAAGTGTTGTGTTTATCTGAGAATATTTATCGAATATTTTTTTTAGGTTATTCTGCAGAGATGTTTTTTAAAATTGGATCCGAGCGAAATGCTCACCGCCTTCTCGGAGTCGCCGGGCTTCGACAGCGACAAGAAGACGTCAATGGATCAAGTTTTCCGTGATACACTCCTCGAATTGCTAGGAAAAGATCAGGAGTGCCTAGAACGCTATATTTCCTTTTGCGTGGAATGCTGTCGGAAGCAAACGGTCACCCCGACCATGCCCGTAGTCCTACTGGGAGACGTGTTCGACGCTTTCACGCTGGACAAATGCGAGAAGATGTTCTCTTACGTAGAGAACGGCGTGGGAATATGGAAGGAGGACCTGTTCTTCGTGGCCTGCAAGAACAACCTGCTGAGAATGTGTAATGACCTGCTGCGCCGCCTGTCTCGCTCGCAGAATACCATCTTCTGTGGCAGAATACTACTGTTCCTCGCCAAGTTTTTCCCATTTTCGGAGCGGTCCGGGCTAAATATTGTGTCGGAGTTTAATCTGGATAACGTCACGGAGTTGGGAGGAGACAACAGCGCAAACGTGAAGGACGGCGCGATGGAGGAAGATTCATCGGAAGGCACCCTTAAGAACAGGCTGGCTGTAGATTTTAATTTATATTGCAAATTTTGGTCGCTTCAGGACTTCTTCAGGAACCCTAATTTATGTTACAACAAGGTGCAGTGGAAAACCTTTTTGGCAGTAAGTATCATATTATTGGTTTAGTTAAATAGGGTTTAGTTAAACTGGTTCAGGGGGCTATCTCACTGGACATTTTGGGGGCCCCCCGTCGCAGAGTCACGAATGCCCGACAGCAGCCGAGTGCAATTGGAGCTGTCAGTATTTTTAATCAATTAGTTTTGAGTAAGTCATGTAGACATATGAAACACAAACTGATGACATTTTCCAGTAGAATATGATCAATTTGAATAGCATTCAATTTGACAACTTGTTTATTCAGACCGTGAAATAATGTCAGTTCTACCCCATTTATAATATATTTAGAAAATAGGTTTGCTTGTAGGTGCCGGCTACTTTTATCAAATAATCACAATTTATCACCAATTAAAAAATGTTAAGTTTGCAGAAATGCTCTCAAACCTTTCCTAATTATAGTACTGTGTATAATAAAATATCAAATAATAATATTAATATTAGTTAATTTCAGCGAAGAAATGGTGGGTTGACAAGTTCGACTATTATGTTGTTATTAAAAATGGCCCTTTGCTACCTAGACCCCAACCAGAATTTGTCCACACTATTGTCTGCATTTGTTTAGTTAATTTTCTGATGAATGTAATTTTGTCTATGCCTTTGTCTAAAAATGTGTCCTATTCATTGATTCTTTGATAGTTTAAAGAAAAAATATCCAATAAATTCTTTCTACAAATAAGTTTGTTCTTTAATATTTTTCTAAACGATGTGTCTAATTTGTTTTATTTGTCTTCTAGCATTCTTCCTGTGTGTTGTCAGCCTTCGGCTCTTACAAACTAGACTGCGTGCAAGCGCGGGGGCGCAAGAGGTCATCCTCGGAGGAAGTGACCAATATGGAAGAGCATTCGGAGGAAGAGACGCACTACTTTGCCAAATTTTTGACCAATCAAAAACTCTTAGAGCTCCAACTTTCCGACTCTAATTTTAGACGATGCGTTTTGGTGCAGTTCCTTATTCTATTTCAATATTTAAATTTATCAGTAAAATTTAAAATGTAAGTATTATCTTCGTTACAATGTTTTTTTTACATTGTCGCTTGGTAAACATTTTTAGTTATGTTTAGTTCAATCTTTACAATTCACACATAAATATACTAAACTAAATCATCTTCGTCTATCCGCTTATACATATTAAATACTAATTTTCCACATTGCATTTTAAGTGGTTCCAAAATATATTTTTTCCATATTCACATTTAACATTCTTAATTCATGACTGTTTCATCTTGAATTAAGGGAATCTTTTGATCTGAAAGCCGATCAATCGGAATGGGTGAAGGAGACGACGGATTCTGTATTTAAACTCTTGTCGGAAACTCCTCCCGACGGAAAGAATTTTGCTAACTGTGTTAAGCATATCCTGAAGCGAGAGGAGCACTGGAATACGTGGAAGAACGAAGGCTGTCCAGGTAATTACTTATAGTACTTCATTATAACTTATATGTGCAATGAAGCTTATAAAAAAGAAACTTGCCAGAGTTACCAGAGTATAATTTAAGAACAGCAGTTTTTCTTTAAAATATAATTTATATACAAACAAGATTTCTATCTTTGATGAGTAGTTTTATTATTATTTTTATTGAGTGATTAATGTAGAAATATTTTATTTTAGAATTTCAAAAGTTGAAGTCGCCCACACAAGGGGAGCTGCCAATTTCAGAAGAATTGAGAAAGATATTAAAACCGCGGAGGAAGCGGTTGCTGGGGGATATTATAAAAGAATACGAGGCGCAGGGCAAGTTTTACATGGGAAAGTACGTACCTACACATTGTTAATATGGAAAGATTAAATATATAGCTTCTGTTAATTGGATAATATTCTGCCTAAAATGATTCAATTTATGAAAATTAATCAGATATTGGATTCAATTATTTTAATATTTTATAAATTGTATTTCAGTACGGAATTGACGAAATTATGGAACTTGTGTCCGGACAATCTGGAAGCCTGTCGAGGAAAGGAGCGCGACTTCCTGCCGACTCTGGGTAACGTACTCCCCGCTTAAATATTTTATTTAACAGGTTTTAAATAAATATTAGGATATTAATTAAAAAATAAATTTTGTACTCGAAAAAAATTGTTTTATGATAAATTTGATGATTTAGAATCGTTTGAAATAAGTAAAGCTTGTAAAATTCCGATAATTTCGGATTATTTGGTCAATTTCCACATCTTTCATATTATAATATTTTTTGATTATTTTTTAATCAATTTCCTAATATTTTTTATAAATTGAATTTTCAAAACATAACTTGACATATGAGGTTTGTTTTTTATCACCTTGAAGAAGAAAAAAGATTTTTTTTGATACTGATACTCACAGTGGTTAAATACAAAGTTAATGTATAATTTATTAAAATGAATGACCAATATGTTTTTGTGATAAATATATGAATTACATATTCATTAGAATTCCAATAATGTTAAAGCGGGCATTGAACATCTCAAACCAAGCAAACCTGTTTGTTCCGTACAGGAAACAAGAACTGTAAACGTAGGGGTGGTTCGCCGGTTCGCTCTGTGGTAGCTCGAACAAAATTATCTGCAGCGTGGTGCAGCGGTCCAGGGGGGTCCAAAATCTTGTCCAGTGTAGCAGCCGATGTCAGTGTGAATTTCCAGGTCCGTGATCCAAAGTCGAAGCCAAGTCAGGAAGCCAGAAGATTCAGTAGTCCAAGTAGTAGCAAGGTCGAAAGATGAGAAGAAATAAAAAAGTCCAGTTTGCTTTATCCAGTCCAGTGGTGCGAGAGACGAATGAGACGAGAGTGCTCTTTGCAGCCACTGGACCATTATTTATTATTCATCAAAAAACATCCCGAGCGCTACAGGCTCCAGGAGATCTCCTCCAATCACAATGCCGGATCCGTCCCCCTGCCGCCCCGCTGCGGTCCAGCGCAGCCACCCCCTGGCGGCGAGATCTCGAAACTTTGTTCATTTTTCTCGCCGCGAAGTGGAGGACGGCAGACTCTGAATTTCTCCGGCATTTCTCTTCTCCTCTTCATAATTTCACTTTCTCAGGCACCGCGAGTATTTTTTCTTATAGTTTTTATTGCTCCTCGCGATGCCTGATAAGTCTTATCCGGGGCGATGGCCCGGGGAATTAATTATCGCACCTCAAACTTGGAAAACTCGTTTTCAATACCCAAATGATTTTTGAGGTGCATAATATTATCGCCGGGCGATCGCCCCTTCCATTCTCTTTTTATTTTCATTACATTTTCATTACAGATAATTTCCTAACTCTAATTATTACTAAAATTAAAATGCGGCATAGTCTGCGCGCCGGCGGGGGCGGAGTCTCGCAGCGGCCCGCTACCCCCTCCACGCGGCGGTCCGTTGGTGCAGTGACGTGGAAAATCCAGTGGTGCGGAGTGCCGGGCGGAATGTTTTTGTGACGCGGAAAAAATGGCCTTTTTTGTCCATACATTTCTCGGCCACTTTCTACCGCGTCCGTGGTCCGCGATGCTGTGCGGAACACTGTTATTTAGAGATTCCTGAAGTTATTTATCGTCATCTTGACAATACAAATCAAAACTGCCGGTTACTGTGATACATTTTGAATCTAGAGATGAAGAGTGGGCATATTTAAAGAATATATGAAACAATTCTTTAATTGAAAAATATAAACCTATGTACTTGAATAAAATTATGGCAGATACACAATTATTGTCAAAAATGTCTCAAAACGATTGCGTGTTTCATGGTACTGTACGAACGCCAGTAATAATCGGCTTAAATAAAATCTCCACTGCGTACGATAATGTAATCAATTGAGATATTTGTACAGAGTCATACCTGTGGGAAGCCATGGAGCAGTGCGAGCGCGGTGTGACCGGGCCCGAGAGGGTGGTCGCAGACGGCAGCTGGGGCTGGCGGGCACTGCGGCTGTTGGCGCGGCGTTCCCCGCACTTCTTCACGCACAGTAACAACCCCATCAACCGTCTGCCCGACTATCTGGAGCTCATGGTGCGCCGCGTGGCCAAGGATCTGCCCTCGCAGACCCAGGATGCGCAGGAGGACAAACAGGTACTCTTCACTAGATCTATTTGGTTGGGTTGAAAATATTTCTGTTTCGCTTCGGTTACGACCGATGTTTATTATCGGATACTTACCTATGTTTTTGTTGTGACGTCCCATTAAAAATAACAAATACATAAAAATTTTCTTTAAAATTCTTTAAAAAGGGTTTTAATTAGTTATATATTTCCCAAAATGGTATTTACGCAGTATGATTTGAAGGCTTGTTTGTTTTTTAGGAATCTCCCGAGGAAGAGGTGTCTGAGGAGCAGATGGAAGCCGATCTGATGAAGGGAGGAGATCCCAGTGACGTGGAGCAGGTAAGGAATTCAGTCCATCAGTTAGTGTAATAGGATTTGTCGTGCGCTTAATAGGGCTATTAACTGAACCATTGTACAGATGGGAATTATGAATCTTTGCTCTCGTAAAACACTTCGCCACCGTCCAGTATCGAAACATTGCTTCATGATGTCTTTGTCATGTTTAGTGATGGATATTTTTGTTAGCTAGAATCAGTTTGTAAATCTGACGCCTCTTAAAGTTATCAAAATTCTGATGCTTTGTTTCAGCTGTAAATATGAATATTTCCTCAACAGATATACAGTTAAACTACGTTAATTCGTAACTCACGAGACTGAAATTAAAAATAAAATACAAATTACGAATCATGAAAACAAAGTTTTTTAAAGGCAACATTAGAAAGAAACTTTTATAAAAAAGCGTTGGTTTACTGCGTCCATGATTTAGTTTGCGCCGACTTACACGATGAATCCATTATTTCAGCTTCTTACGTGTCGAAATGTTTATAAAATAACGTATTTCACCTGAATAAAAAAGGTGTGTGGTGAGTGGTGACGCAGCAGTCTCTCAAGGCAACAAAATCACGCACATTAATTTGATTGGCGGTCGAACTCACCTTTTCCACCTGAATTGGAATATTTAAAATGCGCATGAAAAATAATTAAAAACTTTTAAATCTTCACGTCTCACTGGCTTATTATTTTCCCGCGATTTTTCAAGTTTGAACCCAGAGGGGTATTCGGGATTTGATTTTTTCCATCAATTTTATCTTTGATATCAATTTTTTGTCGGTTTTCAAAATAAGCTCCATTTATCCAAATGTTTAAGGGTTTATACAAATTTCAAGATGTTGGTGCCATTTTAGAGAACGAAACGTGAAAAAAATGAATAAAATATTTCAACGTATTTAAATATGAAAGATTTATGTAGTTTCTTTAGTACTTACATATGCAAATCGTAACGTTTCATAAACATAGAAACTAGGTCAAGTGATTCAATGAAAACATTATTTTAACAACAAAAAATATTATAAAATGCACTATGGAATTTGATGTACATATCATATTACGTACATGAGTTTTGCCATATGTCTCAGTGCGGCATCGTGATTGGCCAATAGGCAGTGCCAGTTGCAGATGTTTACTAAGGGATGAAGGCAAATACCTTCGCACGAGTTTAGGAATTTAAAAACATTACAAATATGCAAATTACGCATATGAACTGCGAATAATCAGATTTTGCGAATAATCGGTAGAATTTAATATGAAATGTTATTTTCAGGGCAATTTTTTTTGAAAAAAGTGCGAATTCCATAAAAATACGAAATATAGGGTTACGAATTAACAGAGTTTTACCGTATTAATAATAATAGCGTAATAAATAAAATCTTTTGTTTTTAACTTATTTTTAAAAATGGGACTATGGAACTCGGTTTTATCAAAGAGGTCCGTCAGTAATAACATGTGTGAACTAAAGATGTCACCGCTTGTTTAGATTATGAATAATTTAGGCATTATTATATTTTATTTAGAGTTTGATTACTGAAGTAACCATCTATGTAACATGTGTGGGAAATGTATAAAAAAAGACCTTAGTTAAATATTTGTGGTATATATGTACTGCTGTAATAATAACAATGCGTTTATTCCAGCGTGATCGGGTTTTTATTATGAAGACCCGATTCGCCACAAAGATAATACATTTTATAAAACACATAACAGTTACAAAATATTATGAACTCACTGAATAATAAAATAAAAGACGCATTATCTGTGTGATTTCATAATGTCTCCGGTAGTCTCAGGAACTGGCGGCCGCGGTCGAGGGAGTGGAGAGCGCAGAGGGACTGGAGACTGCCAAAACCCAGCAGCCCAGCGAGCGGCAGCTGATGCAGCTGTCGACCATGCTGGGCGCTGAGTGGCGGCGCCTGGCGGCCAAGCTGGGCTACGCGCCCGACGAAGTGCTGTTCTTTGAATCTTCACACGAGGGGGAGCCCCAACGCGCCAGGGGCATGCTGCACGTCTGGTTCCAGGATGACGAAGACGCCTCCATGGACAACTTGGCCTACATTCTCGAGGGCCTCGGTCTGGTGGAAGCTGCGGCCGTCCTCAAGGAGCCATCCGTATAATTCCTCATTTGTTAGTTTGAGTTAGTAATATTAAGACTAATTTTGTAAATTATATGGCATTTAAAGAAGAAATATATTTTCTACAAAACCTGCCAATGTGTGTGTTTATTTATATTTTTGTTCTCTACTCATCTCGCTCTATCTTAGTAAGTACGTACTACTGCTTGGTAACATTGACAGTGTGGACGAGCTGTGAAATAGGTATTTGTAGCACTGGAAACATCAGAAAGGAAAATGTGATTAACGATTTTATTCATAGAAGTAGAACATCTTACATACAAAATTCATTCATTCGCCGGTCATGCAAATACCATAATGAGAAATTTACAGAAATTTACTTTTTCAATATTAGCCCACTACGCATAAAGGGTTCATTTTATGAACCACCACAATATCAATTTTGGGCAATCATTCTACCTATAAACACATCTTGCTCTCCCTTTACCGCAACGATAGTTGCAACCTTCCCACCCTTTCTCCCTCTTTTTTTCATTTTATTTTATCTTCTGCATTTAAACATACTTATGTACCTAAACATTCTGTGGGTTTTCATGAATAGTATCACATGTTGAATATCTATTATGTTAGTTATGTTAAGTTTATACTGTCAAAATCCCTTAATCAAATAATTAATAGGAGAGACAATTTTATATCTATAATTGAAGAGTTCGACCGAAATTGGTCTGTTACATTTTTTGGAAAATCAGGTTTTTGACTGAATAACATTCTATGTAGCTTCCGCTACACGTTCCTTAATTAAGTTTAAACCAACAGATGTCGTTGCTATGCCACTTTACACAGCCGGAATCGTGAGTTCCATAATTGGAACAACGATCTATGTCGCAGTTGCGTTCATTGTTTTATTTATTGTTACATTCGTACATCAGCTCATTACAGTTTTGTTTATGAAACTGCTGCATACTAAACTGTGATATTCATTTCTTCTTATTTTAATAAATCTATTGACATTCCGGCACATTAACTAAAACTGAAACTGGATGATTAAGCCATAAGGCCATAAGAGTTTAACGGAAAAACGGTCTATGTTACTTCATGATGATGCAGTACTAATGGTAAATAATGAATAAGAACTACAGAGTCAAGTGAGTAGAATGTACAATGTATGCAAGGAAAGCGACTTCATGATGAATGTTAACAAGTCGAAAGTTATGGTATTCGAGAAGAAGGAAAGCAAGACACCGTGCAAAATACTTGTAAGTAATGAATGTTTGGAACAAGTAGATGAGTTTGTGTATTTGGGAAGTATATTTGATAGAAATGGGAAGGTTGAGAAAGGAGGGTGACTGCAGGGAATAAAGTGAATGGTGCTTTGAATGGAATTATATCTAATGGGAATTTGTCAACCGAGGCAAGACTAGCGGTGCACAATGGAGTACTGGTACTGACACTGACGTATGTAAGTGAGGCCTGGAGCTGGCAGAACAGGAACGAAAGTAGACTGAATGCAGTGGAAATGAGATAACTTAGGCATATATATGGCAAATCTATTTATGACAGAGTAAAGAATGAAGAAAGGATCACTTAGGTGGTATGGTCACATGAAACGGATAAATGGGAGAGAATGGTAAGAAAGATATATAGAGCAGTTAAACCAGATAATGGAGGACCGTTCTGTTAGAAGCCTCAACAATGTGGATGAGGTGAGAATTGTGCATCAGGACAGAGGAATGTGGTGCTTTATCCTCTGCCTACCTCCGCGGAGAAACGGCGTGATGGTAAGTAAGTTACTTTCGGGCAAAAAATGTGTTTCCCTAGTTTAGCGATGACTTTTGTTGTCTCTTCTAAAGTTTAAAATAAACCACATAGACTGTTATTGGGAGATTCTCAAATCTCTAATCGCTGGAAAATTATATAAACAGTTGAGAGATAAGATGGGTATTGTTTGGAAAAATATGCTATTTTGGCATTTTATGCCAACATAACACAAAAGACATCTACTCAAAAAGAAGAAAGTCTACTTACACTCATAACATCTGCGCTGATGTACGCAACACGATGAAAGGAAAAGACATATTGAAAGTAGAATTTACAGGAGCATAAATTCTACATGCGGAACTACGCTAAGCGTGGAGATGCCAGTATGGTCAAATGAATTAAAACTTTGATTTGTTCAGTGCTCCCCGAGAGTGCGGGAGAGTAGGTAGGGCAATGTTGAGATGGTGAGGCATTAGACGGGCGTGCAAACTGGATGAGGAATGGCGCAGCTAGACGGAAATGGCGATGATGTCTTCTAGAATGTTTTTCCTCGTAATCTGGGTTACAGAAGACACCGAGGATGATGTTTCTAATCCCGCTAGTGACCGTCCACGCCACTCTTATTTTAAAAGTACAAATGTTTCGGCTTGGATTGAAATCATCAGTAAAAATTACCGCTTTCTTTGTTTAAACAAATTAATTCCAAAAGCGATGATTTAAAATTGTTAATAGTGTGTAAGTCTATTAGATAATAGTTCCACTATGCGTGTCGCATACAAATACAACAGCAGTATTTCAATAATTAATTTTAAACAAAAGCAGACTTTGATTCTGTCACGATAATTTTAAATGTAGAGAATCATCGATTATTTGATCGACATCGCACTAGATAAGTAGGTGCTCGCATACTTTTTAACTGTCGAAATTCGTAGAAGTATTACCAACCTGTTGCAGAGGGACTTGTGTTGCAAAATTTCAATGCACTGTTTTCAAACTTGACCAGGAGACCTTGAAACCACCGTACTTTAATTTTTTTATATATATACAGGGTGTAATAGACCTAGTCCATAATATTTTACATGACTAAATTAAAAATCTAAAATGTTTAAGGAGTATGTACAAGTTCTGTGTCGTTACTACCGTTTAAGTCTACACACTTGGAATTAAATATTTGTGAAATTTACAAAAGCTTTATCTCCGATACAGTTGAGATTAGACACACGCAGGTTAAACATTTTCGACTCATAATTTTAATATATCTAGCCGTGGGCTGCCAATATGTTAACAAGGGGCTCGCTTAATCTCAGAGCTATTCGCGGTGTTTCGGGGAAGGGGTGGATTTTTTTATCACTCTTATATAATTATACGCAATAATTATTAAAGCCATCCAATGTTACCTAACCTTCGAGCGCGCGCGCGGCCTTTTGAAACGGCAGCGGTCGGACACTGAATCGCTTCAGTTTTTCCACATCCGATAGGTGATCGGAAGTCACGGGGCATTGGTTTACTTTCTCTATCTTCTTTAAGAAGCAGTCTCACTATTTCATCATCATTAATATGTCTGTGAGTCATTGTTTATAATAAAACTTTTTGAACGCTAGGCGGACGTAACCGATCGACGCCTGGGCGCAACTGAAACAAAAGCCATATGTACGGCACAAGGTGTGCGGGAAAGGGATGTAAACAGTTAACTCACCTATCACAGACTATTAGAGATGGGAAGTACCTACGACGTTTAAGTATGATTTTATGAAGGAACACTCGCCAAGGCGGTTGATTCGACGGCGCGACCGCTTGAAGGTTAATATACTGCTAACAACGCAATATACAGTTATTAATATCAATAGCTGAAAAATATACTTACCTACCTTAGAATGCAAGAGTGAAGAGTTCTAAGATTGACGCAGAAATACGTAATATTATTTTCTTCCACGATTCAAAACAGAACACTGGATTGAAACTGAAGTTCTCCGCTGTAAATAATGGTACAGAGTAATAAATATTAGGAACTGTCTTCAAAACTTGCAAAATTTGCACGTGTGAAGTATGAAAGATAATCGTTCAAAGCATCGTTCACAAAAATGTTGCGTTGAACATCTAACAATATTTGGAAGCAATATACCGGCGTTTTAAAGCAATATTAGACTATAGACAAAAAAACAACTAGATCTCTTTTATGATGCACCCGAAATACACGTATTTTACGAGAAATTTCAAAAGACAACAAAGTTTTATGTCTCATAATACATTTAAACCATCAGCAGTAATTGCAGTTAGGTACTGATTTGATCTGAGAATATTGTTTTTTCTTAATTTAATAATGGGCTCGCTGGCCTGAGTCAAATTTAACAAGGGGCTCGCGCGGGCTCCTCCGAGCCCTCTCCAGCCCGACATTATTATTGCGCAACAGTTTTATTTATTTAAAATATTAACTTTACCAAAAAGGGTAATTAATAAGAATAAGTTCCAAGATACAATTCAATTCAAAGTTTCAAACAATTTGACATTAAAGTTACGTTAGCTATAAAGAAGTTACTTTTATTGAATTTGGGAATAGGAAAACGTCTCACCTTTAAGAAGTAGCCATTATTATTGTTTCATTTATTATTATTGTTTTTCTTAAGTTATCAACATCTAATTGAGTTTTGGTACCGCGTGCCGGCGACACGGGCTTTACAATTGGTCCAACGGTAAACAACGGTTTTTATTATTAATTTATATCAGAAGTTAAACACAGGTTAGATTTATTTTGAAACAATAACTTAGATACTACATTTATTTATTTATAATATATAAAAATGAGTGTCTGTCTGTTGTCTACAGGATCCCGCATCCTTTGACAGATTTAAATCAAATTTTGCACAGTTACTCTTTAGGATTGTGCGCAAAATATATGCACCACTCCCCTCCCCCTAATGTAAATGTCATTTATATTGAATGCCTAGTAAGTGAATTCGAAACGTAAACCCGGATTGAAAGAATCTAAATAAACGAATTACCCAAATATCCGGGTCCCGTCCCACGAATGGAATGGAAATACGACAATTTCAGTCGTAAATCGGTATCACCGCAGGGTAGGGAAGTGAAGTAGGGAAACCTTGGTACTGGATGAGGTCGGTGAAGGAATAAGGGTTTCAGTCGAAGGACCAGTGTCATGAGTCTATTTTAATGTTTGAGTACCTACCGCCATAAATAATTAAACGACGCGCGATACGTCTCGTCCCTCGCTCCCTTGCACATTTTTGAATATCCGCTTCTGCCGGGAACGCGTCCTAATGGACCAACGCCAATTTCCAACGGTCACACTATCCCAAACGAGCTCTGTGTACTAACATCGTCGCGTGTGGATTTTGGATTTCATTTATATAACTCAGCTCGATCCTAAAGAGTTGTAGTTCGGAACCAATCTATCGTGATCCATCATCTGACTTACCATATTTTTGTGTAAATTGTCACTGTGTCTCGGCGAGTGATCAAAGACATCTGTATCTATCTTATTCTTAGGGTATTTTAACCGACCGCCATTACATGCTCCACGTAATTTCACCGAAACGTCGTGTCGAACCAACTACAATATCATCACAAGAATCACTTGTAGTTGGCAATTCCACACCATCTCATCGTGCATCGCATTGTCAAAGTCTCGAGCACGCCCGACAACCTCCGCCGTAATCCTGGAATAAATTGCATCATTCTTCGGAACCATGCTAGCCGCTTCTGCTGACGCCTGCCTCATCATTCTTGTCCTCTACTTAGCATAGTCCCACTAGGAGTCCTTCCACCGCCACCTGTACCATACAGCCTCTGTGCAGGCATTCTCCGTATATCTGCAGGTTTATTGAATAAACCCAAGGTATTTATTGAACAGTTAATCAGGTTAAATTCAGTGAGTGGTATTGCCTGCGAGGCGTCCAATGCGTCACCGCTGTACTGGCACAGTGATCAGTCGATACTGTCAACTATTATATTAGAGAATTTAAACTCGCCAGCCTCGTGCAAGGCGCACACACTTGTTCGTGCTATTATCCATCTGTATATATGTTGTCCCGCATTCTTTTAATGTCATTTCTTCTATAGTTTGATTATTGAATTTTATATAATCTGTTTGAGTAAACTGTGTTTAAACTAAAGTATCTCTTTTATTGGAATGTTCCCGATTGAATGACATCGACCCACAGCCCAAGTTGGATGAGATATCTCTCTATTACTGAGCTACTCTTTAAATAACCTCAAATTTTGCAATTTTACCACATTTACGAAGTAATCTTTACACCAGTGATCTCGGGGAACCGGGATTCGGAAGCACTGCTCTCCTTACCTTGTATATGACGCCTCCGTTACCACTGTCGCCGCCGAGATCACACAAATGGCACGCGGATGAATTCGGACGCTTCTAATTTTCTAATTGAAGACGGCACCCACGGCACAAACAAATAAAACGTGATCAAAACATAATATCCCAAAATACAGTGATGGTGCACTGGAGCTGACAAGTCCACACCGCGAATGCTATCGCGATGTCGAGATCGAATAGATATCGGTCAAGTTGACGTCTGCTGATCACAATTCATACTGATAAGACGATCATTAGGAAATATATGGATGGGAATTTGGATGCGGAAATGTATTAATAACATGGGTTGCGTCCGATTTAAAAAGACACGCTAAAAGGATGTTTACGAATTCGGAACAGTTAGCAACGTATATGATGGCACAGAGAACGTCTGCGGCCAGGTAAACTAGATACCGGAAGATGGCCCTGTTACAAGTCTCAATAATCGACGTGCTGCCTGAGAATATGTATGAATGTGGATGAGGCGAGAATTGTATCAAGATAGATGTGACGCTCTATCCTTTCTGCCTACCCCCGCAGAGAAACGGCATCATTGAATACCATCAATTCAAAATTTTGCATAATTACTTTTTATATATTTATAGGTACCTACCATCTACCCTTTCCTCCATAATGTATGTGTACCTACATATTATATTGAATGTCAACTGTTACAAATTATGCCCAGTTGTACTCTTGTTCAGTTGTAGACCCTAGAGGTAAATATAGTCACCCCACCTAACCCTGTCGGATATCTCAACCGTCCTCTATCTGGATCAAATATTGCATACATCCTTACTCTTTTGAGCCTGCGCAAAACAATGACACCCCTCTTCCTCCACTTCGTAACCTTAACTCACTCTTTAGGCCTTCAACTATGATTTAAAACTAAGTTTTGTACCAACAACACAATAAACTTATTAATTTGTAACTAAATAATATTTTTATTAGTCCTATTATCTTGACTAAGTTTATAATTAACTATTAGAAAAAAAAATGCAACGTTATTTACTCCACATTACACTTCAATTAAAATTAAAACGTTTTCAACGCCCATTGCGTCATATTCAGTAATAAACTAAAACTTTTGGTTGGGTGGTATGAGAGCGGGTTTGGAGTAGTTGTGGGCGGGGTTAATATGGACAGGTGGGGAGATGTAGTAGGGAGTGTTTGTATGTTAAGTACATTGTTATTGTTAATATTAAGTGAGTTAATAACTTCGGGTCGAGCAGTCGCAGTGCAATATTTTACAATTTACAGAAAATATTAAACATTTGGATAAGGTGTCGCAGTTTGAAAATCGACAAAAGCCGATTGTTTATTAATTTCTCTATAAATGACACAATTTTTTCATTCGTCAATGAATTTTGATAGTTAATAGGTATGCAAGTAGCTTCTCATTTATTATATCGGTAAACGATGTCCAACATTCAAATTCAAATCTGCTTTTATTTAAAACTGTTCATTGAAATAATGTTGTCATTAAATAATAATTGAAATAAGTCTATTAGGTATATATTTATGTACGATGAATCCTGGAGCGTGACCGCGAATGAGATTTTTAATGCATTTTCGATTCGAGACAATTTCTGAGATACGGGTTTTGCTCTCACGATATTCTTTGGAGTTAATTCTCAACTTTCGTAGTCCCCGTGTTCTTACCATGTCTCGTGTCTCACTTCGCGCTCGTCAAATGTCATTGCCGTTCATCAGTTGGGTGGTTTTGAGGCTCCCCAGCAGCAGTTAAAACTGAATAAATGTTGTAATTTAACGCCTTATATTAATGTTAATACATACTAATTATGTCTAACTTTTCAGAGAATATAGTTAATTAATTAGCTTTTGTGAACACTAAAACCGTGCATAAAATGTCGAAAAACTATCGAGCTATAACATGCAAATTTTGGGATGACTATACATTATCTATCTTCAAGTACATGTGGCCAATGGTTGAAAGAATGGGATACGCCGCATGCTCAGAAGATAAAAAAAAGTATAAATATATTTTTAAATGTATTTACGAGTATATTATACAGGGTGGCCCAAAAAAAGTGAGAACATTTCGTAAAATGTGATATAATTACATAAAAATGAGTTTAACTATATCAACAATAGCTTAAATAGTTTACTAATTTACTTACTTACCTATATTGCGTTTTATTTCGACAATTTCCGGTCGCCATCTGTTATTATTAATTTTCTCATTGTTTATATTTGTTTTTTTCAAATTGTTGCCCAGAATGACAAAAATCACTTCAGAAGACCGTATTCTGACCAAAAATTTGCGAATTGAAAAACGTTGCTAGGAAAATGATTAAAGAGTTTCAAAACAATGCCTGGAGCATAGCTAGATATTACTGCATAACTGGACATTACAGCAAGACGGAGCTCCATCTCATGCAGCCAGAAATACAATCAACTTAGAATGTAATTTCATCGAGTCAGGCATGTAGCCACCGAACAGCCCAGATTTAAACCCACTAGATTATGCAATATGGGGGTGTTTTGATGATTTATAATTAGCTAAATATTGTGCAAAAAAATAACATTAAGAATTATAATTAATTATATTATGTTTTGAAATAACTCATGTGTTAAGAGATGTTCTCACTTTTGTTGGGCCATCCTGTATATATAGATACATCTCAAATGAGTCTCTGAGATTATTTCACGGTGTCTCCTTCCGTGCACGCGGGCCTTTAGATAAATAAATAACACCTACATAAATAAAACCAACATTTTTAAAATTCAGGAGCAGTAATGAGGATTTGCTCGGAGAATAAATCCGCTGATACTCGAGTTCCCTAAAGGGTGTACTGTTTTAGATACTTCCGCTGAATAGTCGATAGTCCAGACTCCAGGACGAGAATGAATGTTCGTTATTGGTGACAGTTTTACGAAGAGCAGAGCTAAAGAGGCAAAGATGGCCGCCGCAGAGTCCCGACGCTGAAAAGAATTATCGCTTTTCTTCGCCAGTCTTCTAAGAGCTCTCTCAACTTCTTATTAATTAATGTCTTCCGCGACTGAGACTAAGTAATCTGGTAACTCACAGCCACTGTACACAGCACAATCTGAAACAATAATGAATCGTTCTTCTATCTTTTAATGGTAGCGCTAGGTATACAAAAAATCTAATAATTATCAATTATTATTATTATCTCAGACACACACATATATAATACGATTTTTTGTTGAAAATCATTTATGAAACAAATTCAGTTATATAAATAAATAAAATTTAATTTATGTCTCACTGGCGGCGATTTAACACTGCAGTGTAGTGCTATATCCATTTAATATATCTTTAAAGCTGTGCATTAGTGAAAATTCTGGGAAATAAATATTAATGAAATAATGACGATTTATTGTTAGTTTTAAAAACTACAACGACTATCCCGCCGCTGCAGCCGTAGCGCTATACTCGTAGTATACTGATTTTGTCCAATTAAAATTGCTATCTTCTGTTTTTATGCTATCGTTCTACGCAAGCCGTACAATTGACTATTTATTGAATTGAAAATACCTTTCGTCTGATCCGTTTTGTACGGTTTAAAAGAATAACATTTGAAAGGTTTTTAGCTTGGCTTATAGCTGCGTGCAAATCATTGAAGTGTCTACTTCCTCTTTTACTAATTCGCGAATTTTACTGTCTTACTGATGTTTTCATGAAGAATTTCCGGTAGAACTATTTACTACGTTAACCCTTAATGTTACTCAAGTAGTAGGGTTTTATAAACGATGAATTCATTTTATCTAAAGACGTTGGTTAAACGAAAGTTCATAATCCGATTGTATAATATCATAGGTAACAGCATAACCTAAATCTATACCTACTGCACGCCACTGATTACTACAAAGTTCACCAGGGCAACAATTTTTCTAATAAATTAAATATGAGTATACAAATTTGATCTTAAGGATATACGAGGGTGATTTGATAAGTAACTTGGTTCGCACACTAATATATGGCGCTAAAGTTATCTATGTACCTAGACATGAAGTTTCCTTCTTATGAATAAATAATGTACGGTTTCAAGTTATTCTGACACTAATTTGTTGTTTGATAGTAGTTTAAATAGAAGTGTCTCGAGTAACAGAGAAAATGGATACAATTATTTTTACTGGAAGAGGAAACGGCGAAGGAAATTCGTGAGAGGATTTAACCTGCATCGGGTGGATCGTGTCCTTCCTGTGAAACTGTTCGACTTTGGGTAAATGAATTGAAGCGTGACAGAACAAGCCTTAAGATGTACCAGAAGATGGAGCTCCGAAATCAGCTGTGACATCGATCAAGTCCATGATTTGGTTTTAACCTTTACTATACCGTGATATAAAATACTCGTACGCAGCCATGCTGTCAACTCGTGTTACCGTATGAAATTAGAGTTTTCTCTATTAGCCTTTAAAATGTGAAAAAATGGTTAATGCCATAAGTTTACTTTAAGAATGGAGCTTTAAATGTATTGTAAATATGTAATATTATAATTCGGAGCATTAATAAAGTTTTATCTATCTTCATTTAATTAGCGAGAAAGAGAATCCATTATAATTGTTATTGTTTTCACTGTGAAATTAATGTGAGATTTCTTTCTGGCTTGGAAAATGCACATTTAAACTATTAATAATAATCTGTGTACATACATTTTAGCAAAACATTCGACAAGGTTTCTCGTATTATACTCCTCCATAAATTAAAAGCCTCGGATTTCACTGGAAATATTTTTAAATGGTTTGAAAGTTATCTATCGTCCAGGATGCTATGTGTGAAAATCTTTGGTTATACATCGATTCAATTTGAGGCTTCCAGTGATGTACCTCAAGGCTCACACCAATTTTATTTTTATTATTTATTAACGATATCCAGAACAATTGAGTCGATTAATGACTGTCTTTTTCTTCAATCTAACCTTAAGAAATTACGTGAATGGTGTACACACAACAAACTTTATTAAAACACTGATAAATGTTAATCTATAACGTTTTGCAGAATCAAAAAACCCGTGACGGCTAAACAGCGTTATTTTTAAAAAATATCTCAATATTATTTGATGAAAAACTATCATTTGTTTCACACATGAATGAAATCACTAATAAAGATATGAAATGTCTCTGTTTTGTATTAAGAACGATGAAAGATATCAATTCACTTAAATCGCTTCAAGTTTTATACACCGCTGTGGTTCGTAGCAATTTAGAATTCAACTCAACTATTTGGTCTCCATTCTATAAAGTGCACGAATTAAAATTAAAAAGGGTTCAGCATACATTTTTAAGGTTTATTAACTTCAAACTATATATACCTGCTGAACAATTAAATTATGATTTTCTAATGAGCACTCTTAATTTAAATAATTTATCGCGTAGAAGAACTTTAAGAGATTTATTATTTTTATTTAAAATGGTATAGTATACAGCATGCTGGACGCCCTTAATTTAACTGAACTGATTGTATACCACGTTCCTGCGCGGAGTACCAGGTTGTCGGCGCTGTTCCATGTAAATGCATCATATACTAATTTTTATAGGAATGCACCCACACAAAGACTTCACAGACTTGGGAACGATTTTGGTCTTGTAGATATATTCCGATTTTCAAAGTTTAAATATAAAAGTGAGTCAAAAATACAATTGATTTTGATACTCAGCCATTCTGTGTCCAACCTAAATTTCTAGTATTTGTTTTGCTTACTTTTTAAGTATTATATATTTAAAGCTATATATGTTTATTCTGTGTAGCTGCTCAAGGGCGTTAATAAATAAATAAATAAAAAAATGAAAAAACTTTGCGCAATATGGGTGCCGCGCAGAGAAAAAGGGAATTCGCATGCGAACATATGCCGACAATGTGTTTGAGAAGAATCTTGTAGAGTTTTAACGTCATTTTATGACAATGGACGAAACCTGGACACACCACTATATACCGGAAGTGAAACAACAGTCGACCGCACATGGCGAACTGGCTCCGAAAAAGGTGAAATACGTTCATACGTTAGTTTTTTGGGACGCAAAAGGAATTCTCCTAATTGACTATCTCGAAAAAGGGAAAATACTTTGCATCACTTGTGGATGAAACGCCAAAAAAAGGTGTCGTTTCACCATGACAACGCACCGGTGCATCAAGCCGTGTCGCTGAGCAAAAATTGACCTAGCTGCGATTTGAACCGCTTTCGCATCCAGCCTATTCACCAGATCGAGCTCCCTCGGACTACTATCCATTCCTGAAACCTAAAACTTACCTGGCAGGACGAGAATTTGTGTCAAATGAAGGGATCATACAAGAAGTAAAGGAGTATTTTGAAAGCCTCGAAGAAACTCATTTCGAAAAAAGCGAAACTGGAGAAACGTTGGAACAAGCTCGTTGAAGTTCGAGGGGACTATGTCGAAAAATGAAGCACGTTACAAAGCTATAATTGTTTTCTTTAATATCAAACCGAGTTACTTATCAAACCACCCTCGTATTATAAAATATATAAATCAATGCGTTTAATTCAAACACAAAAAAATCAGTATTATTTATTTATTTATTTTATTTGTAACTATATAATACAATATAAAAATCAGTTTTTGGACTGTGCCCAAATTAATTAGATTACAATTAATTAGAATTACGAGCAGTAGATTGAATTACATTTATTACTATATAATAGGTGTATATGAAGAACAATTTTTAAAGTGGATTTAATTTTTGGATCACTTTGTAGCAATAATTAATATAGGTATGAGTCAATATGTTTGGGTGAGCGCACCAATACTGGCTCTACCCATATTACGAATCCAAGTTTTAATATATAGATTCACGTTCTTGGGACAATTCAATTGGTTTAAATCTTTTAGCATTCTATTAAATTGTTTAGGTTCAAAATATTTGTAGTTCCTTTGGCCATATGTTGTGTGTGCTCTCGGGGTTTGTAGGTTATTTGTATTTGTCCGTGTGGAAATTATATTTTGAGTTGTTTTAAAATGTGTCTGTGTGTATTTATATATGTATTTGAGAGTAGTGTTAGCGTATATTTGTCTTATATCAAAGACATCGAATTTATTAAAATTTTTCTCAGTTCTCGTTGTGATTGGGGTTTATAAAAATAAATAAATTGAGGAGCAGTTTTCGTGATAAATTTTACTGGGGTAAAAATTTCACCCCCCAGCCTTGTACTGAGGGTGCTGAACGTCCCGCGGTCGATTTTGCACCAAGAACAATGAAAAATGATCAGTTTCTAGAACAGACCAAAAAAAAGAGATTTATCGATTTGTTCAGTGAAAGGTTACGAGACGTTGGGAGTGATTTTTGGAAGAGATTGAGTAGAATTCTTGAACCCCTCGGTGATGCTGATGAATCGAAAAACAGAGCACTTCCGCAAATACTGTCACTGTCCTTTAGGTCTTACTTATTAATGCCACATTTTTTTTTACAATTTAACTTCATAAAATCATTTATTAGTCATGTAATAAATATGTTATTTTATCTTGCCTCACTTGGCCGCCACGTGACTTCTAGCAGTGGCGTGCACAGTAGGCATGGATCTAGATCATGCTGTCGATAATTATGTGCCGGCCTGTGGCGCCCTCGGGCGAAATTTCTCCTGTGACCAGACCAACTGTTTCGTGATTCAATTTTGCGCTGATGATAAGGCGGAGAGTGTTGTATTACATATATATCTCAAGTTTCGCTTCAGCTCTGCTTATTTTTAGAAGCCGTCTACAGATCCACAGCATCATATCAAGTACAGGAACACGCAGCATCATATAACTCTCATTCATAGTTTTCAATTTAGATCATGACAGTACAATACATCAAGAAATGGAATTATAAAATTTAAAAAAAACATTTCTAGCATGTGTTATAAAGAACCGAGAAAACATCGATGTATACAGTTGTACCCCCTCTAATTTTTCAATGTGGGAATCCCTTATTATATTAATAATAAAATTACTTTGTTACAAAGTCATATTTTCTGCGTTGTAAAATAGTTTCTATGAGAATCCTGATCGCGTTTTCCCCAAAACAATCCACACGTAAATAAAATCTCGATGTAATTAAAATTATTCCACCTTTGTAAGTAACACTGTTAGCTGTCAAAACGAACAAAAAATGACATTGTGCATTCAAGTAATGACGGAATCGGATGAATGGTTTTTTCACCCAACCTAGA
The DNA here is from genome assembly GCA_031772225.1 of Eubasilissa splendida. Taxonomy (NCBI): domain Eukaryota; kingdom Metazoa; phylum Arthropoda; class Insecta; order Trichoptera; family Phryganeidae; genus Eubasilissa; species Eubasilissa splendida. The sequence continues at coordinate 31,304,674 of CM062854.1, read as the reverse complement.
ACACATTAAAGTTGTTGGTTATGATGAATTATTCCGGCGCAGATTTTGATAACAATTATTAGAATCAACAGCTTCTACGGTACAATGAAATGAAATGATAGCATAGATAAGAAATGAAGATGACAGATGGTCAATTTACTTGCCAGTTGTCAACTGTCCAATCAGTCAAATACAGTTCAGTAAGTAGTGGTGAGAAAAAATGCTACTCTTGATTCACTAGTGTGATTGTGATTGGTATTCTATAATATCAGTGATTGAAAACTGTGACTGATCACAGTTTCTGGAATCACAATACACGAAATAAATAAACAAAACATAGTTATTAATATTAATAATTAGTAGAAAATTACTGCACATACATACAAAATGTTAAAAAATGAACTAAATTAAGTTACTAGAAATTCAAGTGATAATCGATTTAAATGGCGGCGTCAGAAAATCAAAATTGAATCACGAATCACGATATTCCCAGATATTCAATCGCTAATAGTGAGTGTGACTCAAAAATATCAGTGATTGATTCACGGTTTGTGATTTTGCGCTCATCACTACCAGTAAGTCATAAATGGGGAAGCGCAAAATTATTATGGATTGATATAAATGCCAACCCTTTTGATATTTTTTCTTTCCGAAAGTGTGAATATCATAGAAGACAAAATATAAATTTGTTTCCCAAGATTTGAGGGTTAAAACCATTCAGTACACAATATTCTTATATTTTGTATACAAGTCGACTCAATACAATACATGGGATCTAATTATTTATTTATGCCACTGCTGTATGTGCTTTGGCTGGGAAGAATTAAAGTCTTACCAGAAATATTTTGTTGTAAAAAAAGATTTAGTTTTCTGTCCTTGATAAATACTAATATTGTTACAATGAATGTAAAAAAAACGTAGTTTCTCAGAATTTTCCAACCATATTATTGAGAAAGACCATTCTTTTAATAATACCACAGGGGTCAATAATCTCTATAAAAACGGGTTTCGTATCCGGTTGGACAACTTAGAAGCCCTTGAAATAAAAAAAAGGTAATAAATAGTAGTACGCCAATTCTTAATAATCAAATTAATTTATCCATTAGCCCCATATTAGGTATGTTTCCTTTAAAATCAATTTAATACCCATCAACACTATATTTTCCCCTCCCTTAATGTTCCGTCTATCTGTATATGTATTCTGTCTCTCTCTTTCACATGTAATTTTATATTATATCTCCTGCACTCTTTTTGTTCAGTTTTAAATACGTCCCGATGAAGCTTGCGTATACTAAATGTCGTGGTTTCATACAGAGATTGTTATTTTATTTAATAAAATACATTCAAGTTTATTAAGTGTATATAACTCGGGTATAATGCTTCTAAAGGCATACATTTTAGCAACTTGTAATGCAAATTTGCGCTGCGCAATGTAAATATTTTTGCACACGTCGGCAGTGGCGGAGCAAGGGGTGGGCGAGTGGGGCAGCAGCTCGGGCCGCAGGACCGGGGCTTTGTTATCGTGAACAACTGAAAATTAATGTTAAGACTAATCGGTTTACGAAACGTAAGAATATTAATGACAAAATACGTGCACATTGTTAAAATTTCGAATTTATTTAGAAAATTCACTCACTATCAGTATTTAATTAAAATGAATGCACTTAGTGAAATCTAATTAAATATTATGTTTAATGAGAAACACGTGGACGAAGTAAATTGAGCTGGATCTCAAAAAGAAAAGTTAGTTCTTTCTGGCGTGCAATAACTTTTTATCCATTGACCGAATATATCCTGAATTTTCTCTACGTTATATACACGGTGGCCCAACAAAAGTGAGAACATCTCGTAACACATGAGTTATTTAAAAACATAATATAATTAATTATTATTCTTAATGTAATTTTTTTGCACAATATTTAGCTAATCAGAAATTATCAAAATACCCCATATTGCATAATCTACTGGGCTGTTCGGTGGCCGCATGCCTGGCTCGATGAAATTAACATTCTCACGACGAAGAAAGTTGATTGCATTTCTGGCTGTGTGAGATGGAGCTCCGTCCTGCTGTAATATCCAGTTATGCTGTAATGTCTAGCTATACTCCAGGCTTTGTTTTGAAACTCTTTGATCGTTTTCCTAACACCCCAATACGGTCTTCTGAAGAGATTTTTATCATTCTGGGCAACAATTTGAAAAAACCAAATGTAAACAATGTGAAAATTAATAATGACAGATGGCGACCGGAAATTGTCGAAATAAAACGTAATATAGGTAAGTAAGTAAATTAGTAAACTATTAAAGTTATTGTTGATATAGTTAAACTAATTTTAATGTTAATTACATTATAATTTATCACATTTTACGAAATGTTCTCACTTTTTTTGGGCCACCCCGTAAATACGTCATTTGAATTTATTTCGTAGAATTTAAAATTATGCCCAACTTTTTTTTAGCGGCACGCCTTTGACTTTTAGTATCTTTTCAGTATGACAAAATGGTCTTTTAAATAATGAAAAAAAATCATTATATGCCGTCCATGTTAAGAAGGTACTCAGTAATAGTTTTAATTTATGGAGCCAAAAAGGACACTTACAAAGTTTTTTGAAAAATTTACGGGCTCAGTTACTTTACGTGAAAAAAGAGTTTTCATACTACCTACCTACTTTACTGGGAGTGGCTAGTGATGAACAGATTTAACCTAGTTAGTATTGTCGCGCGTCACACGCTCCAACATCGTTGACCTCGGAACTCACGCATACCTGTACGGTTGATATGAATTATTTCATGTTTATTTTAGTTAATGGTTAATAATTTGTAATATTTAAATTATTTAAACTGTATTTCTGACACAATAAGTGTAATTTAAACTGCTCCTACTACTACTAGGCGAGTCTCCGAGAGAAATCCCATCCGCAGTCACGGGCCATTAGAATTAGAAGTTACACACTCGCGGGAAGCTGGAAGCTGATCCGGGTACGATCGCGAAGTTGTATCGCGTTGTGTTTCGGAAAGTTTGCGGTGGCGCCTTGAAAAGCGACTCGTTTGTCCATGTAATAATTAGTATAAACCCATCACATTTCAATATTGTCTCTTTTTTCATTTAATGTAAATCAAAATATTTAAACTGTTTATGTGTGGCCTCCAATTTCATAATCATCACCACCGCCCGGCTTGCCGAACGCACTCAGCAAGTGCCGGTGTGTGAAACGCGACTCCCGCCAGTCTAAAAGACACAGTACCGACGGCATGCAACAACACCGACATGGCCAGCAGCGCTCTGGAATGGCGACTCGCGAGTTTCACTTTTCCAATCGACGTCTTCCATACAGCAGCTCTTGAAATCGCCTCCGATCACAATTCTTTATACGGTTAGACTTCTACATTAATTTATTATCTTTGACTTAATAAATTTGATGCAAACAGTAAGTCTAAGCGCTCTGGTGGGTGATATTGGAGTGTTCATTACCTGTCCTCAATCAGCACACAGCGTTCAGGAGAGGCGGTCATATTTGAAGTGTGATCATGGCTGATGATGTAATCGCTACGTATTTGGAAGAATAATCATTTTTTAAATTTCATTTGTGTAATAAGAATGGTCCAAGTGTCATTGTCATTAAACAAAGAAAAGAGTATGAAGAATTTTCAACATTATCAATTAAAATTATCAAAGGACATTTCAAACGTCAACACAAATGGATTTGAACTTGGCATGCACGCGCGACGCTGAACGCAAACTCTCGCCACCGCTCTTTAGCCACCATTCAGAAGACTCGCATTCATAAACATCGCTATGCACGCTGCACGCTCGACTCAAGTATATGTATTTTGTATTCTAGAAATCTGTCGCCAGTCATTCACATATACCCGATACACTAGAGCATGCGGATGTTTTTTTAGGGCTCCACTACTCTCACACAAATCATCAACCCTTCTAGTCAACATCATTAATTTTTTATCGCTAGCGTCCCCCAAATGTTTAACAGATGGGTGGTGATAATGATGTTCTCTTTTGTTCTCTTTAATCTTGGTGCAGCAATAGAGAGCGATCCCAAAGCTCAACAAAATTTTAATTACTTTTACACAAACGGTTTATACATCCGCAGTACAGAATCTGGGTAATTTGCGAGCAATAACAATTCATTCCTGAATCGATACGACACGAAGTTTATCGGCCATTATCACACCGACAGTGTTGTAAGTTAACCGATACTCCGACCGACTCCTCGCTGTCAGCTGCGGGAGATCTGCCATCTACATAATGCGGTAATAAATCTTTGTCTCTGACCGCCATTCCCGAGGCGGATATTCCTTTTTCTGGGAAAAAAGGCGCGGGACCCAAAGCCTCGCCGGGATCTCGCGGATTATTTACATAATTTGGCGAAACAATTGTTTTTATCAGGGGTTGAAATGGAAAATTTAACCATACGCGATATTTTCCATCCATTAAATTTACTTTAAGGACTGATCCCGGAATTACTGCGGCGCAGGAAAAACCAGAAATCGATGATGCACAGTGCGATGAAGATCTTCAATGAAATGCCAGATGATATAAGAAAGGAGGTAACATAGGTTCAAAATAATCAATCACACACTCATACACAGTGAATATTATGTTCCAGGCCGATGTTATTTTTAAATAATTAAGAAATGAAACAGAATTTTTTAATTTAATCTATATTTATAAATTACATAATTTATTACAATTATGTATGAAATTAGCAGCGGCACAAATGTGTGCTCTTTTAACCATATTTTTCGTAACATTCTCGCACACTTCGCGAGTTATTTTAGCAATTTAATTTCTTATATTGTCCTTTAGCATCGAGAGTGTTAGCATAATGGCGTAGATCTTTTCTTTCAAGCACTGCCACAGAAAATAGTCGGAAGCCGTCAATCAGGTGACCGAGGAGGCCAGTCGATATCACCAATTTTTGACGTTATGCTGCCGGGAAAAATTTCAAGCATCCTGTTGAAACCGCAGGCCCGATAGACCCAATTCGGCCACCGAGAAGTTTCCTACATGTGACGAGAGCGATCACCATTAATGGTTACAGCATTTAGATGCTTCATTATAAACTGTACTCAACTGACAAATGTCCGCCAAACCAAAATGGCGGCTAATCAAAATCGGCCTGGAACATATTATTCAGTTGGTATTAAAAACGATTTACACCCTCATATATCAGTCGGATGTGTGATCAGTAGTAACTTTACTACAGTAAAAAAAGGTTGTTTGGTAAAATTGGTAAAAAAATATTTACTTCTCGAAAGTACATCCCGTAGTAAACTCTTACTCTCCGATATCCGATAGTAAAATCAGGAATCGATAGTTAAATATGGCGGACTCTTCACAGCTGTTTCAAAAGTCATCTGACACATTGATACTTTGAAAGTAGCACTTCGGTGTTTTATACAGCTTGGATTCCGTGACAACGGCCTCGATGACAGCAAATTTCATAAAGCAACGTTGTATTTGAACGGAACGTTTCAATATTTCTCGTTGTGTGCAAGTGACAAGGCGTGGAAATATCTAAGCAGAAAAGTCTGCTGGAAGGACTCGGGGAATGGCTTGTGTACTTGTAAACTGACGAAACTGTGATGAAGTTTCTTCTTTAAAAAGCTCGCAGGTGTGGCTTTGTCGCCAGGCTTGTTGCCGAGTGGCGGGCCCGACAATACAGTTCCTCAAAAAGACCGAACGTGTCGCTGTTGTAGGGGTTGAATGATTTTGCTTTATGTGTAAAGTCACCAGTATGGGGTGACTGATGTTTGGAGGTTATGAACATCAGAAATATTTGTTTAAGGTTAACTAAAATTAACTCTGAATAACGATATATATATTACATAATTCAATTGCAAAATTTATTAATTATAAAGATATACGTATAAAATCGAAAAATATCCAACTATGCTACAGCGATAGTATTTTTGACGACAAATTTTCGAACTCATATGTTACACTTTTTCAAATTAATAAATGTATCGTTCCATTATTTGAAAGCCATCTACATTGTTTTTACGGAATTTCAAAATTAACAATTCATTTTTATTAAATTTTGGACACATTTAGAACTTATATATTATTATTAAGGAGAACACATTCTTATTGTGAAGTTGTAATTATTCAGAACAGGCGGTCTATGTTATTTTAAATACTAATTAAAAGAATTAAAAAAAAGTGTAACATATGGGTTCGAAAATTTGTCGTCAAAAATAATGTCGCCGTAGCATAGTTGGTAATGCAGATCCAGGTTTAAATATTTTTCGATAAAATTGATTTTTTACGTATATTTTTCTAATTAGAATTTAAAATATCACAAAGCTATAAATGTGTTCTCATTAATAACAAATTTATTGTTTAACTTTTAGAATATTTTTTTTTTGAATCCAAAGTATCGAACGGGTGCGGAAATTAAAATCGAAAGAATGTCATGAGCTGGCGCTGTATTTGCGAAATTTCTAAATTAGGCGGAGAAATGTATGTCTGGATATTACGAACGGAATAAAAATACGTCATCGAATTAAGAAGTGTTCGGGTACATTGGCAGCGGAGAAAATCAACACAGAGCGATGGTGAAGTTGACGCTAATTGTAATTGCGTCAATTGCCATTATTATGTAATACATCATATTCTAATGATGCAAGTGATTTCGATCATTTTATCATATAGCTATAATAATTCTGATTAAAAATGTTTAAATAAAATTAAATGAATTTAGATTTTCGAAGGCATTTTTAGGCCTGATTTTTAATAACATTTTTATTCATTTATTATGGGTATATATTTATCTTACCGCTTTAAACTTATGCGTTTTTGGAAAATTATGAAATGGACCTCTAATTTTTAACGAAACGAAATTTTTTGAAACCTTGTTAATTTCTGACTTATATTTTTAACAGTGTCTGGACCATCTTTATTTATAATGAATAGTGGAATATCATCACTCCGTTTGTTGCGCGTGTTATCTTTAAAGTAGCGAAATAGAGCCAATTATTAATTTTAAGTAATTTATTGTAAATTCTTAAAAAAGGCCGCGGACAATCCGGCAGCCAGCTGCGGCGACAAGAAAGAGACGAAGAAAATGACATATGGTCAGATTTATAAGTTAATCTGGAGAGAGATACCAACCGCAAAAAATGCAAATCGGTGCCAGGGAACAATCCCCAATAACTCTGCTATGTAATAATAATAAGATAGTATATCTAATGAAACGTATTGTATTAAAATTAAATTAAATAAATTAAATAATCCTCTGTTCCTGATACACTGGCTCTTCTTTCTTCTGTCGACTATGCTGCAAGAAGCTCCACATTCAATCCAATTTATTCATTAAAAATGTTCTTAAATTTTCAGTCTATTCAGAACTTCTGCGTAGAGTTTTCTAAGCTAATCTGCCGTGTATATTTGACCTTTCTGGCCGACGTTTCGTATCCCATTGCAGGGTCAGATATACATGGAAGGTTAGTTTAGAAAACTGTACACAGAAGAATTTGTTCATTTTTCAGTTTATCGTACATAGACTTCCACACGAGTTTCTACTTGTAGCCACAAGAAAACGAGGATATCCGCTTCTCTCAACTGGTGATGACGATGACTAGGTCAAAATTAATGTTCACTCTAGAGACAAACTATTAATCATTCATCATTGTCGGGCTATATCATTATTTTTTACGAACATTAAAAACATGAGGTACTGGTCCATTCATTTTGATGTTGGTATTCCCAATGTTCTCACAAGGTATTTAAATAGACGCCAGAAAGGCGTCCGTTGCAGACAGTGTCACTCTTATCTGATCAGTCGTCGGTTTTTCACTATCTCGTATTCAGGCGCCGGTCCCATCGTTAAATTTTTGATTTAAATTAATTTGCGGTCGCCCTCATTTCGCATTTTGGACCATTATATATTTCTGTCTCCTGACTGTCAAATAACTCTTGACCTTTTGTGATAACTCTTGTATTACCACAGATTCCCTTGGGGTTCAATCCTCATGCTATCTCGGGTACGGATTCCTTGTAATAGAAACTCAGCATCACGTTATAGTCAATATAATTATACACTTTAGTGATAGTCTAGATATTCAGAAGAAGCTGTGATGGAAGAGAGCTCACACACACACACACAGATACATTCACAAATTGACAGTTACATATTTCTCTTCACTTAAACCAGTCACTCTCTCACACGTCACACTCCCATAAGTCCCCCTGACGCTGGTGGTTGCGACGATGGTGACACCCGGGGCAGGAGTCCTTCCTCGTCTCTCGGTTGCATCAGAGGCTGCAGTTGAAAACACGAAAACACTCCGTCAGCCGCCAGCGACCGCTACCGGTCCAACCCGGCTGAGGTTCGTTGACCTCAGCCTGGTACCGAACCACCAACCACCGTCCGCAACCCGGTAGTCTACCACTAAATTTTTTTTGTTTCACTTTAAACACATCATCACACATAAAACTGATTAGTTTGCAATTGTTTGCACTTCCCAACCGCAACGTCACTTAACCTCTTTAAACTGTAAACTTGATTGCAGACAGAATATTTACATTTTACTTTACTTTCCCTTTAAGGTGTCACTTTTTCGTCAAGAGGCAGTACCTGAAAGGATCTCTCCACGGTAGGAGATTTTCACATTTTTCTCGTTCTCGTTCTCGCTGTCACTGAGGGGAGAATGCGGCCTAGTCATCATCGGAGCATCTTCGCGGACTTCATCTCACTTCACAATACAGATAGTCTTCATGACAGGAATTCGCCCGCTTTTTTCGATCTCGTTCGCGCTGTCACTGAGGGAAAACTCTGTTAAGGTGAGTATTACCCTTATATCATATGTAGATGACATCTCTTTTTGGCTTGTATTTTCAGATCTTCGGGACTGCGGGAACGGTGTGCCGCTCCAGAAAGCGAGGAACTGCAGTAGGCGAAGGAGATGAGAATCGTAATACGCGCAACGCCCTCACACACAAACCGACAGGATCAAAAACGAAGAAAAACCCAAGGAGACAGATGGGCGGATAGTGTAAAAGTAATAATAAATTTTGATTGAAATATTACACTATTTAGATAGGTGCTTAGAAATTCATTTTGTAGTGTGTAGAGATTCTTTCGCCTAATTAAAGTAGAAAGCAAAATTATATTACTTCCGACACTAAAACCCCCACCCCCGGGTGTAGGGCGAAGGCTACGGGGGGGTGGGTGTGCACGTCGTACATGCTTCATTAGCCTCCCCCGACGGTTCACTCGTTTCGATTGTCTCGTGTTCCACGGCGGAGGGTTGTTCTGTTCCGGGTGACTCGATGTGTTCCCGTCGCTGACGAAGCAGGAGGAGCTGTACCGCGGACTCGGTTGTTTAATTACCACACGAAATTTACTAATTATTTTATTTTAATTAAAATACGTACGAGCTGTGTCATTAATGAATTTAATTACTGTGCTGGCGTCGCATGCTGCGTGCACCGTGGACTGCGAGGTAAAATAATGTCTCAATTTTCCAGGAAGTTCGCACTAAAGAAAGGCTCCATTAGCCACCAGGCTTTTTTTCGTGTTTTAGGCGTGTCGCTAGAAGAAATAGAGATAGCTTTGAGCAAAAGCTTCTATATCGGTCCTTCACATTCACCGTCAGGTTGGCATTATTAACACTACTTGGCAATCATGCTACGCCGCAGTGCCGCACAGCGATAATGCAACACGGCATGGCTGACAACCAAAGACCATTCACTGTCCGTGTATTAGAAACATTTATTTAGTAAAACAAGAAGTGTAAAATAAGTTATTACAACGTGGGTTCAATTTACAAGAATATAAACATAATTCAGAAATATATTAAATGCATACAACAGTTACAGTAATAGATAAAACATGCACACAAGAATAGACGCACTGAGAGGGACAGTAAATGGCGGTTCCTAAGTCCCTCACATATCCTTTAAAGGGAAAAAGAAGATAAAACACACAAAAGGTTTCTTTCCGTTAAAGGGAAGTCAGAATCGACATATTCTACCTGACGTTTTTCAAGCTAAAAGGGGAAGGGCGGATGACCCTTACCCTCTTTCTAAAAATCTGACTGTCTGAGAATCTCCTAGTGAGACACCCACACACCAACGAATTCCTGTGAAAGTCTGAAATTCTTTTAGTTCCTCATCGTTCGAGTGACCAATAGACTGTATCGTAATGGCGATGTCGAGAAATCCATAACTTTACAAAAACTGCGACTATAGATTTCGAGTCAAGAAAGAATGGCGTTTTTAACTCACGATAACGATGTGTCGTTATCGTGAGTTAACGTGTGTCTTACGGTTTTTCCAAGTCGGCGACAATTCCAGGAACTACTTGGTCATCCTAATTGGGAACAAGCAGAAATAATTATACATCCCATCATCACTATAAATGTCCTTATGGAGTGATAAGGGCTAAGCCCCCTTGTCTCCGTAGTCTGGGGTGTGGCGGGTGAGAGGGCTTGCTAGGCACTGTGAGCTAATTTTTTTTTTTTTTTTTTCCTAAGATATAAGAGTCTTGAGCTTAAGCCTCTTTCAGCCATTCTTCAGGAGACTAGAGCAGGGCTATATAGGAGGGAAATGGGGAGGAGTTTGTCGGGGTCGGCATCGGGGTTGTTATTACCTAAGGTGGAAATGGAGTTGTTTGGGAAATTCTTCAGCTTTTTGTAGAACCTCGTGGCTAAATCGCGGATGTGGTCTTTGAAATGAGGAGTGCTGGTGTCGCGATGGATTATGGTGTTTCTCACAAACCACGGGGCTTGGAGAATGGATCTTAGAGTTTTGTTTTGGAAGACTGTTAGTTTTTTGACAAATTTAGCCGTGGCCCAGACGGGGCATGCGTAAGTGAGAAGGGGGCGGAGAAGGGATTTGTAGAGTAGTATTTTGACATTAAGTTGTATGGGGCTAAATTTGCTAAGTAGGCAGTATATGGCTCCTTTTGATTTGCTTGCTGTTCTGAGGGAAGTGAATTATATATCCCACAGCGACATGAGCTATATATCTAGAGTATACATGCCGTACCGCGGCGGAGAGGAGACCGGACTGGACCGGATCGGTACTTAAAAAGTTGCATCGAAATTGCGAGAAGTTTGAAGCTCGACTCTCGCACTTTTCATGTGCCGACACAGAGACGAGACGGCACCTGCAGCCGCTCAATCTACCCCCCCGCGGAGCTATCAAGAGAACCGCCGGAAGCTGGCAAATTTCACCGGAGGATCTAAGTAGTGTGGCGAATATTTTCTAAGATCACCGCGGACCCCATCGTAATTCATATAGTGACTGTTAATTGTTTGTTAGTTTCTTAAAAATACTCGTGGATATTTTAACATGCAGCTTTATTCGATAGACCTGTTTTACAATCCAATTCACGCGGAAGTGCATGGATGCGCGCGCACTTTCCTTTTTTCATAGATAAGTAAATGGGCAACTGACTGATCTATCAATGCCAGAGACTAATGCCTGTGTAATCTATTCTCCACTGTTTTCATCATCATCCGCGTCTGTCCCTCTCGACTGCGCTCCTCCACTTTTCTCGACCTCCTGCAGACCTGTCACCAGAGAAGTACACGTTGACTTACTCACTCGGTCGGTCTAACGGGTGAGAGATCTTCGCGCCCCTAATTTCAGAAAAAAATATATTTATCTTTCGAAACCGCAATGCGTTTTTTCCCCGAGCGAAAATTTGATAAGTGTCCGTTTTTTTACAACATATATTAAACAAAATTAATCAATAATAATTAATTAATATATAATACATTCTTATCTGATTCTTTTTACGCACTTCAAACATTTTAGTGTTGTGGTATTATCCAAATAAAGATTGCGAATGAGATGCGCAGGGTTTATCTCCGTTATTTCCACTTGCACCGCAAACATATTTAGATATATTCCGTATCGCGAGTAGGTACATGGCTGGCGGCGATCCTACGGCCCGCAGAGTTATTGGACATGTGCGCCTCACCACCAGCAGCAGCTATCTGGACACACTTGACAAATTTTATTTTCACAGGTAAATCGAAAACAAAGAAAATCACATTTTCAGTCACATTTTGCCGCGATGTACGCGATGCATTCAATGCACAATTTTCTAGGCAGTGGATTGGAAATATACCACTCACCCCTACCCTTTATGGGGTCCCCCTCGAAGCTCTGTTCTTATCTGAAATTTTAAAAATATACAATTTATTTTTCAGAGGCTTTTCGTTATATTCTTAATGGATAAAAAATATTATATATAAGAAGTCAGTGGTGATTGTCAGCACATTACGTCTATTATTTACTTATTACGTTATATCTATAAAATCTAATTTTTATAATTAATGCATAATTCTTAATGTTTAAAAATTTGACGAAAAAAAATATCTCGAAGATTCAATTTGTTTAGAGAGAGAACTTTGATAGCAGAACATCATTATTGAACCGTGTGAGAAGTACTGACTGCTTATAGAAACATCTCAATCGAGGTTCCTCGGACACGACTTGCGAATGCCGGAGAAGTGACTACCAAGACGTATCTTCTAAAGAGAAAAAGACCGCTGAGTCACCATGGAGAAGGTCGCACTGTATAGAACTTGATGAATATTACAATCCGTCGTTCCAATAAATCTTAATATACCTTTTCCGTTACTTACGGATTTCGGCCGACGTGGGACAGATGGCATTTCAACGCGGACATGCTAACACGTTTTTTTTGTAGATCGAAAGTGTCACCGTGCGGAAAAAGCGGATTTCAACAGCATCCTGAATTGCAGCAGTGATATATCCATTCTTCACCACAAAAGTGCAAGTCAACTGGAGGCATAAATTGCCGTCCAACCCAGGATTGAGATCAAGGTAGACCAGATCCATCTGTCATTATTCCTTTCTTGCTCCGATTCGGGTTGCGTCAACTAAACAATAATTTAAATAGATACAGTCCACGGGATCTATTCCCATCAATTTCTTTTTTACATTGAATGGTCAATATTTAGATTATTATTATTATTTATATAACACGAATTGACAGCATGGCTATGTAGTTTACGGGTATTTTATACCACAGTATGGCAAATGTTACGTAAATTTACAAGCTGAAATTATTTTTAAATCAGCTTTATGGATGGCCGAAATGTTCTGATCAATGTTGTTCACTCCGCAATAATTACTCTTCCGCAGGTGGGCTACACTTTTGTTGTACGAAACAAAGGCCTCGATGTTGAAAATGCTTTCACACTGTGTGTTGTTTGATTTACAGATTAATATTTCCCCGCGATGTTCTCGACTGATGCGAGTGTAAGTTTATGGAAGTTGGTTCTGCACGACTCACTTCGCGTAAAGGAGAACGGCAGATGGGACGAACGATAATTTATCTAAATTTAGTGAATTGTAGATTCCTGCCTCTTCCTCTACTTATTGTTTATTTACTCTTTCTTCAAATATGAATTAAATATATTCATTATAAAGATATACATATAAAATCAATTTTATCGAAAAATATTGTTGTTGCGCCACCGGGATTCGAACTTGGATCTCTTTCCTAACCGGGGAAGGTGCTTTATCCAACTAAGCTACAGCGACATTATTTTTAGCGACAATTTTCGACCCTATATGTTACCTTTTTGATATTAATACATTTAATCGTTCCATCATTTGACAGAGACATCTACCTTATTTTTAAAGAATCTCAAATACCTTTGAGTAAACTGATAGCAGATGCCAGAATTATCAATTCGTTTTTATTAAATTTTGGACACATTGATACAAATTTATTATTTAGGAGAACATATTCTTATTGTGAAGTTGTAATTATTCAGAACATAGGTCTGTGATATTTTAAATATGAATTAAATATATTAATAATAAATATATTTTTCGATAAAATTGATTTTATATGTATATCTTTATAATTAATATATTTAATTAATATTTAAAATATCACAGACCGTCTGTTCTGAATAATTACAACTTCACAATAAGAATGTGTTCTCCTAAATACTCTTTCTTCGTTCACGATATTAGAAATATGACGCCTGAATTGAACGTCCGTACAGGGGGTTCATTTTTAGTGTTTCTAGAAACGCCAATGACAACCTAACCCATCGCCTGGGTGATCTAGTGGTTGGAGGTTCGAGCCTCGTCCTATTTTCATTGCACGAGTGATTAGCTTAGTTTGAAAAAAAATAGTAATGTGATCTAGCATACTTAACATAAATATTTTGGTAACTTTGATGTAAGAATACAACTATTGTAAGTAAAGTGACCTAGATTTAAACCAACCAACCTTTGAGGGCCGAATCGTAAAGAGATTTATAGCCAAAATCTCAGTTTAATGCACAAACAGATTAGACGTTCTGGGAAAGACCTTTGGGATTACTAAAGGTAAGATCCATAATAGAGACCTCTGAAATGGCCTCCCTGTAATTTACGATTTTTACGAACGTGTTTAAATGTAAGATAAATAATATTGAATATTCAAAAAATTCACAGACTTGTGTTTTCAAAAACATCTATCAATTAAATTTGCTGTGTACAGCGCGCACAGCGTCCACGCGGTATCCTCAAAACACCACGCGGACTAGATAGCACATTTAAAGCGGCGTGCATATTCCACACGAGATTCTCAAAAAAGTTAATTACTATATTATAAAAATTTAAAATCAATTGAAATAATACTAGGACTGAAAAATTTCCTATGAAAAGGTACACTGTATATTTTAAACTCAAGTTTACTACAATAAATCGGCGGTGCCGCATTTAATAGCAATTAGAGTTTTATTTCAAATCGTCGGAGGGCACGAGAACAAAAAGTATTTACTGTTATATTTACATACTCGTATGCGGAATCCATAATTTCCCATCTATGATCTATGACTTTCTGGATTTGATGGATTCGGACGTAGTGTCATTTGTGGCTGTAAAGTGCATGGTTAAACGGACAGGCGTATGAGGCGCGAATAGAGCAAAATCGAACGTTATTATTAATTTCTCTAATATATATTCAATTTGAACCGAAGTAAACATTGCCTTTATTACAAGTAAGAAAAAACATACATTAGCAAAGTATATTGACATCTGTCATTTTTTCTTATCTATGTTGTCTATAGTAAGCATCATCTAGATGTCATTTCTGTTCGTTTTGACAGATAGCTTACAAAGGTGGAATAATTTTAGTTATGTCGAGATTTTATTTACGTGTGGTTAGTTTAGTATAGATTCTATTGAGACCAATGGCCGTGTAGCGGCCACTATTGGCCACGAAGAGCCTAGTGAAGAATCTATTCTCTAAATTTCTACATAATTTGACCGGCCTTGATTACATTTGACACGATTACACTCCCACCCTTGGTTAACCTACCCCCTCCCCGAAATATGAATGCGTTATATATCGAATGCTATCCGTTACAAATTTTGCAAAGTTACTCTTTAAGACCCTGAGACTTCCTGGACGAAATATACGTACATTGTTATGATGTAGATCTTGCGTTAAATTAAGTCACCCCGTTTTCCCTTCCCCTAAATCACGATTTTCAATTATAACTAAATATGATGCATTCCAGGCGACGTCGGGTAGGGACAACTAGTTTATTTATAGTTAAGTATTGTTGTAAATGATATTAATACGTATTTGTTCGAGGAGTTCCCGTCAGACGATGGGATAATTCTGGTGACAGTTCAGTGTCACTTGATTTATTCAGCGCTCGGGCGCCGGTACGCCACTGCCCGGCGTCCCCCGGCAGCTTGTTCATTTGTCAGGCTAATGGTCCTCGCTGACAAGGCTTTCAGGAATATCGAGTCGAGAAATTGTCCTTTGACTTTTTTTATTTTACTGAATCGAAAGCTGAATGAAAAAGACTTGTATTTATTTTTCAATACAAGATACTAGCCAGCCATACCCGGCATTGCCCGGGATTGTTTTATTTGTCCGGAGAAGGTGTGGGATAATTGGAAATAAAGGTCGGTATATATGAGTTGCTTAATTCCAATCTACTACTAAATATACAAACGTGCTCCATATCTTCGCCACTTCTTTCCTGGCCTTGGCCCTATCAGCAGCTCACACATTTCACTCCGTACCATGGTGTTTAATTAATAAGTAGAATCAAACTATTGTAACTTGACGACAATAAATTCAGCGTAAACAGTAAGTAGCAGTAGTCTGTATCTCGCTGTTATGCTATTATAACTATAAACTGCAAGGCGGGTTACCCTTCGTGTTTTAATCTTCTGATATGATCTTCACCATACCATTATCTTCCATCATATAGTCAGTATTATAGATCGTGCACTTGCTCTCACAGTAGTGCCACACATTAATCTTGCACTTCGCAGGTTTGTGACATACTTTCATCTATAGATGGATGACGTGCCAGTTCTATAACTTACCAAAACTCCTAGACTTGATTTTACTTGGAATATCGTTCTCCGTTGACAACGCGACTTCAAGATATTTAAAATAATTGTAAAATAAATTGCTCTGGACAAAGTCTCGAATTAATTGAGGTGCTGACCCATCACGCACTGTCCCGCCCTGTCATGAAAGGTGTATTTAGTGGAATCCATGAATTATCCTATGATGTCCATATCATCTTCATAATTAAATAATTAATGCTTTTGTGGAAAGCTATCGCTTCCACTTTCATTAACTAGAGAACGCGCAACGAAGCTGAATGCACCCGGTAAGGCGGTACTCACAACGCAACTCCCATCAGCCATAAAGACATAAGGTTCCCATGGTGTGTAATAATGCAAACGCGGCCACCTAGACTTTGATGGGCTGAACCATGAATCGCTCTTCCAATCCAAATTGCCCGAGCGACAGCTCTAGAAGTCGCTTTTGTTATTGTTTTTGTATTGATAATAATGATTTAATTTTTGTTTAATATTTTTAATTGTACCATATTTCTTGTAAAATTATATTTAATGAATATTGGTATTTCATTCGAGGTTCTTCGGACAATGAGGGATGTTTTTTTGGTTGGCGACCGCGCGTCATGGCTTAGTTGCTTTTAGGCTGAGCTGGTCATGGGTAAGTAGTGGGTCCCCTCTTTAGAAGCCGCTTCCAATTGCAATTTAACTTCTACAATTGTATAGTTAACTTCTACCTTTAAACAAATAAATTTAATATATTTGTAAGTAATTTCTGATCTTGTGGTTTGCCGCCTGTAACATACTCATATTCACATATATCCTCCCACATTTAAACACAAATACGAGCTACAATACACTCTGTATTACAAAAGATCTGATCTGGAGTTAGATGTATCCGTTAACTCACACACATATATTCATTTTTCAATCTATCTTACACACAGAATGCAACGATAAATTATCGGATTGATCCGCGCTCGACTCTGTATGGAGACTTGTTTCAGAGAGCTGTCTCGGTCATTACGCTTTTATGCCGGATTCCTTTTTAAGTTACCTACCATATCTCACACTTTAAAGTCACGTTCTGTTGTGAGCAGTTTGAGCGAAACACAAACACAATTAAGGAACTTCTGTTTTGAAATGTTACTCCTTATTGTTCTCGGTGACCTCCAGACCCGCGACACGGAGGTTAGGTTGAAACTGCTTTTGTCACTCATTTCAAGATTGTATACTGTTTACTTACCTCAGGAAACGTCTTGTAATTATGTTACTTGCAATATTATTGCTTGTGTCAGAAGATTATGATACTGTGAGACAGAAGCTCCCAACCTCTTCTCGTCTCCCACGCGTTTGTTGTGAGTAAAGCAGGGTATATAAATGAAAGAGCACTTACTTTAGTTTATTGAGGTGATGAATTAATATAATTTAAATACGCGGTTGAACTCTGTAGTGGCTCATTTGAGATGCGGTTGAGTAGCGATGTTGGTGTTAGGACGGCCTGCGGAGAAGTGAAGTTTGTCGCTTGAGCAGTATTTGAGCGTCTGTTTATTGGTCGCTCTGGTTCGGGTCCTAACGGTTGATAGGTGAGCCCTTACACGGCCATGTCACGTATTGTTGGTCAATTAGTGGGTAAAGCTTTGATGCTCCGGGTTTCTCACCTCGTTCCCATTATTCAATTATATTACATACCTTCGTGGTGTGAGATCGTAAAGCTTTAAAAATGTGGAGTATTTTTTGTACAGTACATTGTAACTTAACAACAAAATAAAACGATCATTACAATGATGGCTACTTTATTTTAAAGCTTTTATTTAAACGGAGTTTAGGGACTGAATAGAAACGGAGTTTAGGGACTGAGTTTAGGGACTAATAAGCGCTTTGAATAGAAATAAGAAATTTGTGTTTTTTTAAAATAAATAATTTATAAAACAAAAGTTTGAAAACTCGCAAAGGAATTTGATATGCTTATTTACTGGTAACTGATACGTAATATTTATAAATTTTCTCAGGTTTTCACGGCCATTCAAAATCTTCCGTGTAGAACTTTCTGGGCTATTCCATCTCCAACCAGCCAGGCCAACGATTAGACTATAGGGTCTCATCATCAATGCTAATCCGAGACATCAGCCTTTCCGATATTTATGCAGTAGTACAGGCGTTTCATCTCTTAACATAATTTAAGTTTGTTTGTCAAGAAAGCTTCAGTGTTAATTATCTTTCACAATTATATTAATTAGAAAGATATACATATAAAATCAATTTTATCGAAAAATATTGTCGTTGTGCCACCGGGATTCGAACATGGATCTCTTTCCAAACCGGGGAAGGTGCATTATCCGACTACGTTACAGCGACAATATTTTTAGTGACAAATTTTTCGAACGTATATGTTACTTGCCTGAAACGAAACCTTCAATTTTTTAAGCTTGTGTGGTAGGCGACGGCAAAAGACTAATAGGAAGGTGAGTATCCCCTACTCGTTGGACCGACCGAGTTGAAAAGGCAACAAGTATTTCTGCAGGATACCGAGATAAAAGAAAGAGCTTAGTCAAGAGTGCGGGAGTCCATGAAGATCGCGATCCTCAGTCATGAGAGACCGACGCGGATGATGCGGTGCACTCACTATGTGGACTTTTCCATGCCGTTTCCGAATGATTGAGGATCGTAATTATCATGAGACGTTTCGCTCTCTTGACGAAGTGCCTCTATTCCTTAATTTTAATTGGGCTGAAACTAGAGCATCCAAATACCCCGCCAAATTCATTACCAGTTTTCAGGAATTTTTCGGTTCTCGGTTCAGTTCCGGTTGTGGGCAATTTTTTTTCACTATACACATTTCACTGATTCAGAGTTTAGATTCATATTATGTATGTATGTTCAATATATACAAATATGTTTGATTTCAGTATTGCATTTAAATAATATTGAATTAAATAAGTAAACATTGTTCGGAGAGAAAACTGAAAGAGTTATGTATAGTTAGTACTGGCAGCTGCACAGATACGTGCTCTTTTAACTATAGTTTTCATAACATTCTCAAGCGTTATTTCAGCTATTTCATTTCAAATATTGTCCCGTAGCATCGAAATTGTTATTGGCTTATTGGCGTAGACCTTTCCTTTCAAGTACCTCCACTGAAAATAGTCGGAAGCTGTCAATCAAGTGATCGAGGAGGCCAATTTAAGTCATCATCTTGTGTGTGAGATGAGGATTTGTGTATTGTAGGTCCAATCGACCAAATTCCAAGAAGTGTTCCAACACGTGATGATAGCGAATTTCAATACGTTATTGAAGCATTAGATGCTCCATATTAAATTGTAATCAACAACTCTCTACGACTACCAAATAGAAAATGACAAATAAACATAATATTCACCCTGTATATAAAGTAACATTAGATTGCTTTAATAAGTATATGAGTGATAAAAAATCCGCCCCTTCCCCGGAACACCGCGAATTACTCTGAGATTAAGTGAGCCTCTGGTTAACGTAGTGGCAGCCCACCGCCGACCCGAGGTCGTGTGTATTGATGTCCACCGTGTAGAACTGATGTCACACGTGTCCTGTTAGTTTGCTGTGAGGTCACGGCACACGCGCGCGTGCCGTTACTATGCAGCACGTGCCGTAGGGTGCGCGCCGTAAAGTGCAAAGCGGCACGTAGCGAACGTAGTAAATATTGGTTTTCGGTGCACAAAAACAAAACTGATGAATTTACCCGTAAGGGGTGTTCATTATTTAATACTTTTAAAATGTTTATATATTCATTTGTACAGAATACGTGTGGAATTTTTTGGTGTGATCTTAACTTTTCAAAATCATTCGAACTCGTGTAATCTCAGATAAACGAGTCGATATTTCCAAACCGCTGTACAACGGATAAAACCCCGAAATCCTTTATAACACAGAAATCACGAAAAACGTTTAAAAATTAAATTTTCGTCTGAATGCTTTATTATATATTTTATGTATGCGTCAATACTACCATAGACCACCAAATATACATACATGAACTAACGCAAATTCCGGTGTCACCCACGTGATCACTTTGGTACCGCGTATTTAAACGCTGACTATATAACATGCATTGATGTAAAAGATACGTCATGTTTACACAAAGATTTAGTTTTCCCCCAATAATGTGTGTAGAATGCCCCTCGTCCCGCTGCCAATATTCCAACCCCTCTCCCATGTGTACACTTTATTTCATGTTTATTCAAATTGTTCAATGAGTTCATTGCACCAACAAATGTGAAGGAAGCAACTAGTCTCGCTAAGTACAGAATATGTAGTATCTAAGCTAAATAGCTGATCATTTCAAGTGTTTGTTTTCTTTCGTATTTTTAATCTCTTTACCTAATGCTAATTGATATACGATGTAATTTAATATATTTTTAAGGAGAACAAATTATCATTCAATTTTTTTCAGAATATACTTCTGTGATATTTTAATATAAATTGAAAACGTAATGAATTGATTTTATCTGTTTGTATTTCTTAATGATCCATTTAATTTGTATATTTTGTAATGTTTTCTAAAGATGATTGCATAATAGATGTAAGAATGTTATTATATAATTTTTACAACTATACACACACACACACACACACACACACACACACACACACACTTAGAATAGCTGAGTTGTGTTTAAAGTGCGCTCGAGATTTGAACGAATTAATAGTATTGTCACAAAATCCGACAAGCAGAAACAATTTCCGACACTCCTGGGATTGCGGGGAAGGCAGAATGATCTATTGTGACGCGAGATTGTGTAAATACTGAACTCGCTGAATCAAGTGATTCGGAGATTAATTACTGCGCGAGCTGAAGTGCGTCGCGTGTTTAGGTATCTATTGTCTGGAGCCAGCGCAGCAGCTGGGAGATGCCCGTTCTTCGAGCTCGGCGGTTCCTCACTCTATTCAGGGATTGACAAATTTGATTTCTGTGCAGTCAAGTCATCGTCGGTTCAGACGGTTTTAATTGATGCAGATTAAACGAAAACTGGGACACTTCTGTGAAAATTAAATGATGTTTAGAGCAAACACTACCGCATGTGGTGCAAGCGCACCGCAGGCACCAGAAAACACAGGAACAAGAAATGGGACTCACTGAACTGAATGGGATTATTATACTATTTCGACAAAGGTCGAAGACAAGGTGGGGTGCACAGAGCTCGTTCAAAATATATAATAATAAGTATAAATCCCAAACAGCATGTAAATAAATTTAAATTAGCGAATGAGAATACTTAGATGCTACGTTCACTGAAACAACGCTAGAGTTACTTGAATCATTTGAGATATAGATCTATCCGGGGAAACGCTGTGACGCACTCGTCCACGTGTGAGGGCCCACCGAAAACGTCAGATATAAAATGTCGCACCGTGTATGAGACCGGTCGCAGTCCAGCAGCCGATGAGGAGCCCGCTGATTGGCGAAGGAGGGCAGAGTGCTAAGCGAGATGGCGGAGTTGTCAATTTTTTTTGGATGGTCGAATAAGAGAGAGCTGGCCATGATGGGAAGGCGAGACTGATGAGAGCCACAATTGGAGAGGCTGGACGTTCTTGACGATATTTTTGTTGTGCTAGAAAATTTTGTGAAGGCGGCGCGCTTTTCTAGCTAGCCTATTCGGAGACGGTGAATCCGGGCCCCAGGTGCTGATCCGTGCTGGCTACCGCCTTCCACCGCCACCAAGAAAAGGTGCTTGGGAACTATCCATGTAATGGAAAGGATACTCGGTCAGTCTGAGCTGCATATGACGACGTGTTATCCAGTTTCACCACATCAACTAAGAACGTACACGATACATGTTAGAATGCGAAATTACCCAAAACAATATTTTGTTCAAGGATACAAAACCACTTAGTCGAAGTAAGCGATGGAGGCTAATAAAACCAAGTATTGTTATACGCAGGTGTACCGACGCAGTGTGGGTACAGCAATAAAGCGGCGTACGTGACTAAAGTCACGTCAGCAAAATGCACCATAAGGTATGCATCACCTTAGGCAAGCCAGTCTTCCCAAATTCTCCGCCGGGAGAACTGGCTCCACAAAGACGAGATTTTATTTTCAATTAGAAAATAGAATCAATGTCGTCTCTAAAAATATCAAGCAAGCGCTTTATAGATTGGGATTCCGGGAAAAATTTAAACTGTGCGCCTCGAGTTTAAGCTTAGACTGTGATGTACTCTGCGTTTAATCGTAAATGTGAAAGTATCAAAAAGGGTCCCGCTGGATATATAGAAAGTTGATCAATATAATTTGGTGTATCGAGAACAGACTGTCGCTATTACATAAGAACATCGCCGTCCAGAGTCCCGGTTTTCCTGGATAATTGGGCATCGTCTGGTGCTCAATTAACTACAAGCCTGAACTCCGTCACCCTACGCTGGCATCACAAGCAGTTGGCCGCACTTCACTTCCAGGATCCAGGACCATTCTAAGAGGTAATCCCTTACGTGAGGGACCTACATAATCTACATCAGACAAGCGTCAACATAAACAATTTGGTAGAGAACTTTATGCTGGCATGATGAACACACATATTTAATGTTAATTTCATTATAATTATGTTAGAATAGGCTTATCAATAAGTGTTCAAGTAAAAAGCTCCTTTTCTACTTCTAGCATATGCAAGTATCATAAAAATATAGATTATAAACTTTCTTATGAAAAAATATTCTTTCATTTCATAACCATTTGACTTGTCAATATTTAAAAAAAGAACCGGTTAGGCTAGATACCTACCCCCTGAACATGAAGCCGAGGCAGAAAGAAGAAACAACCTAACATACATTTTAGAGTTTTTATTCCGTAACTCTTTAAAATGGATACATTTGCTTATTCCATTTTTAAAGATAATCAACTTTGTATTGTGACAGATCTCAAATATCTTTGAGTAATATACGCTAGCGTACAATGAATGTATAAGCGATGTATAAAGCGATACATCCCGACAAAGGTAAAATTGCGTGCAGAAGAGGCTCTCGGAGACGAAGAACTTCCTGGTTAAACAATCTATGGGCCAACTTTTTAGAGCTACTGCAAATAAAATGATTGCTAACGTTCAATAGCCGGATAAGCTCTACAAGAAGAGCGGTTTTTAGCTATCTATATATATATATATATCTATAGTTAAAATCTAGTATCGAAGATTTGCCGATCTCCTCTTCGATGACGAAGATGCTTGGATAGTAGTGTTAGTAGAGCGACTCAAATCGTATTTCAGGACTACAGTAAAGTTCAGCCAAATTTTAGAGTTCAAAATCGATGTTAGCAGCTGATGAAAGGACCCACCGCTAACCCAAGACCGTTTAAAAGCTTCTATATCGGCCCCACTCATTTTTTATGCTAAACAGGCGACCGTGTAATGCAGCTAAGTGCGTGAGCGTCCAAGCAACGACGCACGGCCGCCAACCAAAACATCCCCCATTACACACAAGACACAGGCGCCCGGAGACAGAAAGGCAACTGAGGGAGTACACTTTCACGGAAACAAGACGGGCACAAAAAAAAGACACGGAGTTGATTCTCTACCCGAACACTACTACCGGTAGATATTATCTAGGAAACAGCACACTGGGGTGTCCAACTAGCAGGCCAATCAAGGTCCTGAACAGTTCCAGGTTCCTTCCTGGCCTGAGCAGGTCAAAGTTAGAGAAACGAGCGCTACTGCCTCTCTGCCCAACGTCTAGACAACCTTCCTTAATTTAATTTCCCGCCGATCTAGGCGAGTATCTTGAACTTTTGATGTTAAGTTGTTGAATCGGTTTGCTTTATTGAGCGAAATTGATATGGAAACATCAAATTCTAAAACGTTTCCGAAACTATCCATCGTTATTAGCCTACGTTTCGGATGCAGAGAAATACACAATCGATGTCATATCGTCTTTATAACTTTAGATAATAAATTCGTGCACAGATGTCGCCTGTACACTCATCAAAAGAGTAAATGGGCAAATCACCCCTAAAAACAGTTCTAGTTTTCCCGTATGGAACACGCGGGTTAGTGCATGTGCGTGTGATTATTTATATTGTGTCTAGAGCGAGGGACTTAAATAAAAGAGCACTTACAAAGTTGGCGTTCATTGCTGGAGGAATTACAAAGGCAGGTTCGACGAGTATACAGTTCAATGCGCGCGTGTGAAGTTGAATACTGGAGTTGTTCGCTCGACATGTCGATGGAAGGACGGTCTGCGGAGAAGTGGTCGCTAGCTCCGTGGACTCGTCCGTCAGTTCGCTTCGGCCCTATATGGCTGTGGGCGCGTGCAGGATCACCGCAGTATTATCCATTTCCTAATCTGTACCTCAGCATGATCAAACAATGTACTCGTGAACATGGCCCATGTCTGCTCACAGTACGAAGCCGAGCTGCCTCTCAGACTATCAGGTAAGATGAAAATCAGTACACGGTATGCCTATTATATAACATTTTTTCTATTTTACTAAAATCTATTCCTCGTAGAAAGTTTTCTACAAGAAATTAAGTATCTTATCCCGAAAATAATAATTCTGTATTGTAATTTTACCAAAAGTTTGTACAAAATAAGTGGCCATTAAAGTTTCTGTGGAAATGTACAGAAAATGTTTAGATTTCAATCATTTTCATTTTTGCCCAAAATTTTGCGGTTAGTCTGTATTCTCAATTCGTGAAATTTGATACATTTTTAAAAATTAGCACTAGCATTCAAAAAAAAGTATTATTATAATAATTATTTATTTTAAATGCAAACCCTTTTTTGTTGTGAAGTTGTAATTTCAGAACATAGTTCTGTGGTATTTTTAATACAAATTAGATTAAAAAAATAAACAGAAATAATACGTATTTAATGAAAAAGCATTTAGCATTTACCCGGCTAATATTTGTAAATAGTTTTTAATAATATTTGTTTTGTATTAATAAAAATATACTTTTTTTTTTGGATTCAGTAAAAAATAATTTGTATTATTTGTTAAAATATTTCATTTCAAAACGTTTATTTTTTTTATATAAAATTACATTTATGTGAAATTAAGATTTTATAGAATATAGTTCAGTAATAATTAAAAAAAATAAATAGATAATGTCTACATTTTAAAAAACAGACAGCTAAATTCTATCTTCTATAAACTGTATTTTCTACTTTATTTATTTATTAGAAATTATAAAATATAAACCCCCTTTAATTTAACTTAAATAAACTAAACATATTCAAAACTAAAGTTACGACACATAATCTAAATTGTTAGATAAACCTTAATGGCCATCATTTTATTTATACCACACAGATTTTATTCCCTATCCCATTTTCCTTAACCTTTCTTCTCATCCTCCCATTACCACATACATTATAGTCCCAACAAACTATCAATATATTTAAAATATCAATTTTAAATTGTCCTCACTGATTAAAGAATATTGCCATTGCAGAGAAAACATGTCAATGGCTAAATTATTATTTCACTTTCATTATTATTATTATTACAAAAATTAAACACTTGTCAAATGTCTTATATATGACTCCAACTAAATAATAAAAAAAACTGCAGGATTTATAGCGAACAAACCAAAAAGTTTAATTTTTTAATATACTTTCAAATTCTAAAAAATTAAACCTTTTGTGCAGGTTCTGCTCTTGTATCTGGCTCCACCAATATAATATAAAATTGTAGGATTTATGGCTAGCAAAAATGCTGCTATGGCTAGATTTAAGGCTAGCAAAAATGCTATAAGCTGCTATGGCTAGATTTATGGCTAGCAAAAATGCTATGAAATGCTACGAAGCTGGAGTTGGTATTTTAAAGGATTCCACAGCCTCGCAACACCCGGTTGTAATTATTTATTCAAGGCAACTAAATGTGGTGACACATTCTAAAAACGGACCATTTTTCGATAATAGAATATGAGCGAGGCCCGAGGGTAAACCTGATTACGTAACCCCTAAAATGAAATATAAATTTGGCCTACGTCACACGAAATTTCTTGCTCCGTGTATTTCCGACCTTACACCGAAAGGTCACGGCGAACAACTAATGTGAATAGTAATATGGCTAACTGGATAGAGAAAGTTCGAATCCAATCAGAGATGATACTCTTTCTTTTTATATAATAAAATGGTTAATTTGTATGTGTGCCCGTAATACCCACTCAGCCCTCATTCTCTTCATCAGAATATAATTAAATATGTAAGGTATTTTTATTTCCTTAGAAAATGATTATTCGGTGGGAAAAGAGCGCGAATCACTTAAGCGTAAAACTCAGAAAAAAAAACAAAAAATCAGGTTTTAAAGAACAATAATATGTGGTGGAATTTTATTTAAATTTTTTTTTTCAAAAACGACAAAAAATTGTTTATTGCAAAAGAAATAGAATATGATCTTAAATAATCCGTTTCTACATAACTAGGAAAACGTTGTAATTTTTTCACGATTAAAAAATATATTTTATGTGCCAATCTCAATTAATTGTATTTGTTAATTATTTAATATAATATATAAATATTTATGTAACGATTTATCAAGTATAAGATAAAATCCCTTTTCGAACAATTAAGTATTTGTTGATGTTTGCAGCGTTAACCATAATTTAAACAATTTAAAATTGTTTATATATTTAACTTTGTTTATATCAGTTGTACGCCAGTCCTGACGAAGATACGTTAGTATCGAAACCAGTTGACGTGTAAATAACTCTAATAAAGTTAAATATTTTAAATTAGATATTTATTAATATTTTTGTATAACGTTGAATTTGGCTCGAGCCCGGGTTGGTAAGAACGTCGCATAAAATTGTAATATTATTTAAAAAACCCTGTTGAACTTTGTAAGAAGCCAGCATTAATGAAAAGGGCTATTTTCGCGAGCTGCTTGATTCTTCGACAGTGTAGTGGTCGGCATCCTCGCCTGTCACGCTGGAGACCGAGGTTCGGTTCTCCGCTAGAGAAATTAATTAATTAAGCTGGTAGAAGAGGAATGAAAGTAGACTGAATGCAATGGAAATGAGATGGCTTAGGCGGCAGATCAATTTATGATAGAGTTAAGAATGAAGAAATAAATAAAGCATGTAAAGCTAATCTTAGTATAGTGAGTAAGAGGAAGAAAGGATCACTTAGGTGTTATGACGCGAGTGTTGATGGCACCAGAAATAGAGGATGTCCGCGGAAGTCTTAGCACGACCAGGTAAATCAGATACTGGAGGATTGTCCTGTTAGAAGCCTCGAGCCCCAAGAGCTTGTATGAGAGTATGTGTGAATGTGGATGAGACAAGAATTGTGTGTGAGTTGTGATAAAGTGTGGCGCTCTATCCTTTCTGCCTGTCCCCAGACACGGACCGGGGCACGGATAGTATGAGACGTAACAGTATAGACGTTTCCTAAATACTAAAATACTAAGAGTTATGAATTACTATTTATTTTTTGTACATTTTAGTATTTGAATCAATCACCCGTGGAATAAACGAAAGAAATGGTTTTTCATATTCAGAATGTAATATTAAGGGAAGGTTCTGCCTTGGAACTTGTACATCTTGCGCAAGGTGGGTGTTTTGGTCGCAGCGGGAAAGGAATTATGACAAATGGTCCAACATTACGTCACGACTGGGCGTGGGCGGAGGAATATCCTGATTTACGTCGAGCATTACATGTAGCAATCTATTACGCTTCACTGTACATCTCCGGGCCGCCGCTGTGTGGGATCGCGTTTAGTAAAAGCATTTCGGAGAATTGCTATCGGGGTCGTGCACTATTCAGCATCCCCTGTGCCCTTGCCCGCGCCGTCAGCAGCTTCGAGAGAATATTCCGCCCGCGGGCCATCTCGCGGAAACTTGCCTTTTACCACAACTAGTCTTTTGTGAAAATCTCTTCCGCTCGATCTAGTTAACTATGAACTGAATATAAATCGAATATCGCTTTAGTCCCCGTAGCTCCAACAATATGGCTCTTTTCAACACGTGAAATGGAACATCGATCATTCACATACTTGACCCCGCATGCGCCCGTAGATATCACCTATCAACCATTGGGGCCCGAACCAGAGCGACCGATAAGCAAACGCAAATATACCATTAGTACCACAGACGGATACTGGTCACGCAACTGACATCACTTCTCCGCAGGTTGTCCTGTCACTAACGTCGGTATTTCAGAGTATAACCGAGCATTTAAATTGTATTAATTCATCAGCTCAATAAACGAAACCTTGTAAGTACGTTTTCATTTATATACACTGCGACATACGACCGACACGCGTGAGACTAAAAGAGGTTAGGGGCTTCTGTCGTCTCCTCATAAACTTCTGACACAATATCGAGTCTATCATAATTTGAATAACTTCAGCAGACACACCCCAATTCCTAGAATGGCATGGGTGATTTGTTGTCGCCTGTTGCGGCCAGTGGGACTTCTTGCGCATGTTGATGAACTTCCACGAGATTAGATTACCACCATTCTTCCTTATTCATGGATCGCTGAATGTGATATACGTGTATATATATATATCGGTTCCTTAATTTGGTTTGTGGATTATTACAATTTTCACAACTAAACTTTGTACCAGGTTGGTTTATTTTCACTACTTGTTTAGAGAGGATAGTCTAAACTAAAACTGTTCCACTCGGTACCTCATAAAGGATTAATAACGAACAATTTAGAAACTGTTGAAATACACAAGAATTTAAATTTGGAGAAAACACTAATAAACATCATAACATTCCCTTTTCTGTCCATATTTCCGTTAATTACTGAAACCTCCCCTACCTACCTCTTACCTTCTTCTATATACCCAGAGCACGAAATTTCTGTGGTTTTATTATCTATGACTTTGGACCAGTTCATGTTTGAGTTAGCGTTTATCATTGGCTACGTAAGACCGTGTAAATTATTTTTACCGTGTGGGAACGATTGTTGGTCTGTGAAGTATCGTTCTGCTATGTGGAGCTGATAGTGTACTGTTTGTGTGTTCGGTTTCTCGCTGTGCGTGCCGAAATCTATAGATTTTGTTATTGTGCTTGTTGTGTCACATTTCGCGCCACCATCGAAGTATATGTTCAAGAGTACTTCGTACGGAATAACGGAGAACGTTTTCCATATATTTTCCATTAAATATAATTAAAAAATAGCTTTGTCTCTATAAGATATCTGATATTTGTTTAATAACAGTGCCTTTGTAAGTAAAAATCCAGTAATTGTGTGTTCTTGGACATGTTCAAATATTGCTAACTAGAAAAAGTTCTGTGAATAGTTAATATTATGGCCTGTGACATTCACAATCCACAAACATTCCCATATATTTCAACACTATTACGAATGATACACCACACTCCGCGATGCAAAAGAACACGCTGATATTTGGATGATTATTGGGGCATTCAATATTCTCACACAAATCACATAATCTTAAAACTCTTCTGATCTGGAATCAATATACTTAACTCATACGCACCCGACCATTCAAAATTCATAACTTCCAAAGTCGTATAGTTGAAGATAGACTTTGCTCGATGTTTACTATCTCGAGATGAAAAGAAAGATGGAAGAAATTAGAGACTGGAATAGGAATAGGGAACAGGGGGGCTTAAGGACCAACGAGAAACACGACCCACCTGAGGTGCTCCTTTAGGTATCTGCATTTCTTCTTTCAATGGTCACATGTCTTTTTTTTTAATAGGCAATCCAGTCTTCAAGAGTGATTAGTGTCTTCTGGCTTCAGAAATACCTACTTCGTTGATTGCGATCGAAGCACTTTCGTAATCACACTTCGTTGATAGCACAAAGTGGGATGACACGCACTGTGCACAATACTAAAGGTGAACTGTTTAACTATCGATCTCACACAGCGGGACGATAATTCACAAACCAATTTATCATTCCAATTCGGCAGGAAGATAACTTACCCAGAAAATAGTCGTGCTCTGGGTATTGGGGAGGGAGTAAAGGAACAGGAACAATTATCAACATACCGTGTTCACATGCGCGAGATCACGGATCATAAAGATAGAACAATTTAAATAATGCCATTTATCAAAAGTTCTTTTATACTTTTGTACTCGCTGAACAAATATTGTCTACGTTGGTCGACACTTTGCCTAGAATATTATTATTAAACGAGTATTTTTATACAACACCCTGCTGCGAAAAGCATACGTAGTGTGGAGAAATTGAAAGCCTTCAACCAAAAGAAAAAGCTGTCAACTGAAAGCAACTAACATGGTGCAATGATTCTTCTTCTTCTTCTGATTCATGTACATATTTTACATCTAAATATGCAACACTAGATTAGGACGAAGCGATCCTCACTCGCTTGGCTATTTAGAAATCCAGACAGAGCAACACAGGACCCAAGGGATTTCTTCACACTAATTAAGCTGACATTTTCTACTATAGATATATTTAAACAGAATCTGTTATCGTCGAACAGCTGAAATAATAATAAACATTCTCCGCAACGAGAAATATAATATAATTAAGGAGCACTAGATAGATGCCTCAATAGCAACAACTATTCAGAATTTTCCAATCGTCTTTTGGAAACAAACCATTCTTTTGATATTAACAAGGGTTTTGAAATTATACATTCAAATCCAGTTAGATGAATTTGAAATTGTAGAAATAAGAAATAGCTAAATATTATAAATAACCGTTTGTTTTCATATTAGTTCTAACTTATTTACCACTTTATAGTTTTGTTTTATCCATGCTGTCGTGGGTTATTTTTAATGTTAAGTACTTACGCAACAAGAGTATTAAACGGGCCCATTATGTATCCAGCCCCGCGTACCCCACGCTGAGCATACACATATCCGTTTCCGTCATCGGCTTCCTTCTCGCCAGATTCGCTCCGGGTTCCGTCCGAGTAACCGCGAACTCTTTCCGCTGTTCGAGTAATATTTCCAACTGGAATTTCTATTATTCGGTCGTAAAACCTTTATTGCTACTTGTATTCGACGGTCCAAGCACGCCATCTTGTATCGCGACCGCGCGATAGATCTCGCTTCGGCAGTCATCCGACCGAATCTCATTGTACACTTCGCTATATCTGCATCCTACCATCTCACGGAGATCATTTCTTACAATATTTTATCTGTCACGAGGCCAGCGAAAGGCATGCGCGATTCAACCGACACGTGCCAACGCCTTCTGTATCGTATCCCCGTCTGAACTTCTGCTGCGAAGGACTCCTCCAACCATCGACGGTCTGTAGCCGGTCCCATCCTGCTGGCCATCCTTTCAGCCGTCCACATCTAAATTGTGCTTACTACGAGATATTTATTAATTAAATATGAATTAAATATATTAATTATAAAGATACACATATAAAATCAATTTTATCGAAAAATATTGTTGTTGCGCTACCGGGATTCGAACCTGGATCTCTTCCCTAACCGGGGGAGGTGCTTTATCCAACTAAGCTACAGCGGCATTATTTTTAGCGACAATTTTTCGACTTTATATGTTACCTTTTTTTGAAATCAATACATTTAATCGTTCCATCATTTGATAGAGCCATCTACCTTATATTACTATACCTATATTTTTCGATAAAATTGATTTTATATGTGTATCTTTATAATTAATAAATTTAATTCATATTTAAAATATCACAGACCGTCTGTTCTGAATAATTACAACTTCACAATAAGAATGTGTTCTAAAAAAAAAAAAACGTATTTGTGTCCTCACCTTGCAGCATCAGCTTGGCTGATACAAGTGAGATCTGCTCCGCGAAACATAACAGTGCTATCAATCACGATAGAATATGGACTGGGACAATTCCTGAATTGATTTATACATTACTATCTAAGCCGAGCATTTCTGCATTTCTATATATTGCATTCTTGTCATCTCTTATATTGATTTTAGTAATTCTGACTGTATATATAAATACTGTTTTAATTTAATAAATGATTGCTGTCTTAGAAATAACTTGTGCCATCTTTCATTGAAGTGTTTTCCACCAATATGACTCTGATACCCACTACCCATATTGAGAAGGATAATCCGTGCTCTAGTAGAGCTAGTCGAGTAACGGATTATTAATATATTGACATCTTGTCCTCGTAACCTCGGAATATTGTACACTGAAAAAAAGTTTTTTCTACAATGCTCGTATTTTTTAATTACAGTATACATTGTTTCCTGAAGAAGATACCATAGGTATCGAAACATGTTGAATAATCAATAAATAGCGTTTTAAACAAAGCATTTTATCTAATTCATTATAAAAATATAATATCCAATAATTTATTATGCAGATATGATAGAAGTCAGCAGAGGTTCAAGATACAGGTTTGCGATTCCGCAGAAAGTAGTTTAGTGCCCAAAATGCTGGTGATATTATATGTATGTCTTACAAAATCATATAAATCAGCTGTACCGTCGCCAATCTTCGACGGAAGACTACTTAACTGCAGAACAATAAATAGAAGAAAAATGGTTCTGCTGATATCCTCATTCGGTTCTCATCTTCGATGCAGTGTTCGTGTTCGATGCGGTGTTAAATATTTCAGTTTTGATTCCTTTGCATGTTGCTACGACTCAAGTCTTCAATGCTGAAACTTAGACTCTTATAAAAGGCCTCAAGCACTAGTTTAAAGTAGCCCAGCGAGCTGTTGAAGCTGCTAGAAGTTGGCTGAATAACAGAGCTCAACCGAAGGAGTGACAACTATTGTAGTAGAAAAGTGTAGGCAACCTGCACGCGCCTTACTAAGGGTTTTGAAACCCGCCGAGTCCGGTCCAATGTTTTGGAAAACCGGCGGGTTCGGGTCGAAAATCATTAGAGTATAAATATAAGATTAAAACAAATAAACGATTTTATTATGTTTATTGAAAATAATATAATATACTTCTAGGTTATTTTGTTTTAGAATCTCTTTTAGGAATACTAATCCTAACTAATAATTTTAGGGACTTATCCCCTAAAAATTACTCGACACCGAGAATGTTCGCTCATTGTTAGTCGAAGTTGGTCTGAATGTACGCTTTTTATTGTTTTTAAAAAATGCTAATTCTTCCCTTAAGCATTTAGAATTGTCCGTTGTCTGTTTCTCTGGTATTTCAGGATCTTTTAAAATGAGATCCAACTCTTCATCCATCGTTAATACCCATTCCTTATCGTCGATTAATATTGAATCTTTTATACTGTCCATAGAATTGACTTTTGAAACAGAACCTGCCGTAATCAAACTTAAGGCTTCGTCTGAAGGATTTAAATTTGGGTCTTTAAGCACCTTAAACAAATTGATCAAATTCGAATGCATTCGATGTTTTGTAGCAATTCGCTTGAAATCCGAACTCGGCGGGTTTTGGATCCGGGGTTTAGGGTCATTACTCGACCGGGTCCAGAAACCCAAGCCTTACTGTGCTTTGCTGTCAATGCAGACACTCGACAGCCATGCCAGTCCGCCTGGTATATGGATGTCAACACATCGCGACGGACGATTCCTGGAAGCTAGCGAAGGCCAGCCACTTCTCCGCAGGCCGTCCTTTCAGAAACACTTCAAGCGAGCAACTCTAATTGTGCAAATTAACTTTGTACTTTCAATTGTGAACCGATTCGAAATAAACGCCTGATTTGTTTTGTCCTGTTTTAGTTTTTAACCTTTCTTTAGTTACTCGCCCGCGCATTCTATATTCATATACCTACACTGTGAGATACAACTACACGCGTGAGACCTGAAGAGAGATAGTTCTTCAGTCTCACTGTGTACAAAACTTCAGATCCTAATTACATAACGTACAAACGTCAGTCAATCCGAGTGACTCGATAGGAGTTTTCGAGTCTATATCAACAGATAAACCTAACCACTATAAATTAGATTGTAATTTTTAATAAAATCGTGCTATATTTTCAAAGTTTCTAAATAATAATGCCAATTGACTGTTTTGCCAATTACGCCATAGTGACCCTATAAGTTGTATTATGATCTATGTAATATGTTGACATGAACCCTTCCCAAACAATGCTGTAACACGGGTCTAGCATCATAATTAAACCTGTAATATTTCGGTAAATACATGCAACATAAAGTTCATATTTTAGTTAATCTTAAAGAAAATATTAGCGCTTAGGAATGACTAGTGAAATGTGAATGTATGAAAAAGGAATCGTACAAAAACAATTATTTTTTCTATTCAATACGTTGGTAAAAATACAATTTGTGATATGAAAGACAGAGATCACACACTATTTTCACAGTGAAAAGAACAACAAACATACAAATATAATTGTCTTTTTTTCACTAATTAAATGAAGAGAGATGAGAAGGAGGGACACATTGTATAGGACTTAATGAATGCTCTAAATTATGTTATTAATTATTTTTTCAAAATTGAATGCTCAATATTTAGAGTAAATTCGTGCCGTTAAAGCCATTTAAGCTAATAAAATCATTTTTTCTAACTGTTATTTACGGTAACACGAGTTGACAGCGTGGCTGCGTTCGGGTATTTTATACACGGTATTGTAAAGGTTAATTGATTTCCGATGGAGTTTTGGTGTCACTATGAAAGGATTTGAAAGATATTAAAGACAGTCGCGCAGTCTGGCCGGCTAATGATGACCGCGGTGGGGGGGCGGAGGGGGGGGGGGGGGGTGCGGTACACGGTATCACCATTAGAGACAAAGCAACGTGTCCGAATGATAGCCCCTGTACGTTTCTTTCTCTGTAACAGTAGCTGGTTCAGCGGGTGTTTTATTTATATATTGTAGAATATGTTTTTATTTGAGACACTGCGACAACACTGTTTGTCGGTTCTAAAAATATTGACAGATAGACGGAGCGTCGGCCATCTTGTGTGACACACTTGTATAGTGTTGCAGATCATTGCTTAATACACATATATACATTCGTAAGTCAGAACTGCCTGAAAACGATATAAAGTGATTATTTATTTATTTTTGTAGCATGAAATAATACATATGAAAATAAAGGTAAATACTTTACTAGACGTGGTCTGTTCTAAAACAATTACCTGTAAAGTTTTTAAATGTTGTAATTGTTAAGGTACAACCGAAAGTTTAAAAAAATATTATTGTCTATAATAAAGAATAGTTGGAGACAAAATGTGTAGGTAGTTAGGTTAGCACAAATAGCTTAAAATCGTTAATCACTTTAGACCCTTTAAGGTCTAGGTGACAATTTATTAAATATACGCGGTGCACAAAATAAGAAAGTTCGTTAACCAAATTTGGTATTTATTTTTGGCACTGAAAAGTATCCTAAGGTTTTTCTCCTAGTTTCCTTTGGATCGGATAGTGGATGTAAAATAAAATTAAAAAATATAGTTTTAGTGTTGTTGCAAGGGTGGTTTCATTTTTGACTGTAGAAAAGGAGTTGTTTATTTTATAGATTTATAAATTAATTACAATTATACTTGGAACAAGATTTTATAATATTATTAATACCTAAATCATTTATTTAATTAAATAAGTAAGTAAAAAGAATAAATTATACAAAATATTATAATATTGATATACAAAATTAAAAAAATTATTATTAAAAATACTATTTTGAGATCCACACTTAGCCAACGAGAAGTCGGTAAGATTTTAAACTTCCTGCAGGAACACTAAATAGTTCATACTATAAAATTTTCAAATTGTTCAATGAACTGCCAGCAAATGTGAAGGAAGAAACAAGAACAGAATAAGTAGTATCTAAGCTTAATAACTTTATAATAATTTTATGTGTTTATTTTCTTTTGTATATACAACTCTTTAATGCCAAGTGATATATGATTTAATTTAATTTTTTCTTATGTTTTATAAAGTGTTGTATACTAGATATAATTTTTTTTTACAACCAAAAAAAATATACATTAGAAGTTAATATCTTATAATAATTTAATTCTACATAATAACGTAACATAATTTTTTTCACGTACTACGAAACGCAATAAAATTCAGCAATGAAATACTCTTATCGATTTAAAAAAATATCGTGTAGGCATTTTTTTTTGATAACCCAAAAAAATGAAATTCCTTAGATATTGTTGATCACGTTATCACCAGATACCGTCAGCCAATTACGAGTTTGCTCGAGGCCAACGGCGTCTCTCCTTTAGAATTGTATCCCTCTACATCGGGGGCGAATACTACCCCCTGGTGACGTCTAAATTTCAATAGGGGACGCGAGCCTCAATGCCCGCGTCCGAGTATAATAAAAATGTATTTTAAAAGCAGTTCGGGAGTCCGGTGAATCATAACGGTGCAAACTTAAACGACTACCGATAGTATAATTTACGAATTACAATTTGCATATCTAAATACTAAAGATAAAGTTCACATTTTAGATGAGTAAGGTATCGCTATTGGAAGGTAAAGCATCCAGCTATTATTTATATTGGAGTCAGCGGTAATGGCCTTTTTTACTGTAATTACTATTTCAAGTTTTGATTACGATCGTTAAAGTAAATAATATATGTTTTAATGCAATTTATGAACCGATAGTACAATTTATGAACATGACAGAAAATTTTACCTTTTTATCGTTGTATACGTCACAACGCTATACCTTTTTTCTCTCATGCCTACTTTATACGCTTTTCCCAGTAAGATTAAGAATATTGATTTTCGTTTTTATTAATTCCCGCGATAGACACAATACTCAATCCATTTCCAACAAGTGTCTGACCATTAAGTGTCAGCCAATAGTGTATAATCCACCCCAGCCCGGCTTGTGACGGGTAATGTTTAAACAAATCTATGAGGAATGAAGATTATTAGATATGTGCATATCTGTGGGTTACTGTAGATCAGAAGAATAGGCTGATTAGGAAAGAGATTCGAATCCCGGTGGCGCAACAACAATATTAAATTTTAAATTTAATTCACATTTAAAATATCACAGACCTATGATCTGAATAATTACAACTTCACAATAAGAATGTGTTCTCCTAATAATTTAAGTTATTTACAAATGAGAAAATTATGACTTTTACAAAAAATATAATTTTAAAACTTTACTGAAATACCAGAAATTTAAATAAACATTTCAAATATAAAGTTAGATAGCCATGATAATAATTTTGAAGAGAATCACATATGTACTAAAAATATAACATTAAAAACGCTGAATTTTCAGTGATCCGTTGATATAACACAATAAACATGTATTTCAGAGCATACAGAAATTCGGCCTCGCTTTTTTTCCCGAAACGAAGAAATGTGTCAGAGTTCATGAGGATTAATCCCGGAGGCCAAAATAAATTACTAGACCCCGTGACTGGGGACTTTCTCCTGTCAGGACACACGGCGAGGATCAGGGGATCTCCTGTCGAGGACTATCGGCTCACCCTCACCGCGAGACAACTTTTATATATTGGGTACCTTTTGAAATGTTGGTGGGAAAACAATATTCTTTTGAGGGCTTTTTAAAGGTTTGATCAAAGTTTAGATTTGATACCACTCGACATGAAAGCTTCGAGATGTGCGCTCTTCCGTAACCTAACTTCGGTTTACAAAGACTACCAGCTTGATACCGTTTTAATGGCTACGCCAGGAGGAGAATGTCTTTTGTAAACTATAATTATTCTCTCCCTAGGTCAATGCGCTCCTCACTGAACATCGAGCTAGCTCAGTGCGATGTGCAATGAGGCGACGGTCAATTCTCGGACTCGGTCTAACCATTTCTTATTATACTTATTTCAATTCATTTTCTGCAAGTTCTTGAGCATTTCATAGTACTCCTGAGTTCACCTCCATTTCACAATCTATAGTATCATGCGACGCCAGTACCACGTCTCGAAGGATTCTTTTTCTCGATGTCAGGGTTCATGTTTCGACCGCATACAGAGCTACGAAGAACACCAATAATTATTATTATTTTTACATACAGAACAAATACTGCGTTTACGGGTGCGGATTTCACATTTTTAAATTTTCATATTGCTATTTACTCTTGTGACAGACGTGACATAAATATGGCGTTATACCGTAGAACAGATGTTCTCAGGGTCGCGAGTACATAGCAATATAGCATGCATGTGTTATTTTAGTAGTTTAAAGTAGATACACAATTGTACATGAAATCTCGGATAATTGTTAAATACGTCCAAAACAACTTATTATCTTTGTGAATGACATTCGATCCAAATTTTGCTCAGTTGCATTTAAGGATCCCGAAGAAAATATAATCACGACACTCCACCCCTCTGGAGTGAACATAATCTTCCCTTTATTATCTAATTGATCTATTTCTGGAATCTAATTCGATGCGCAACATACCCTGACCAAATATTTTTTATTGTGACATGACAAGATTGGCAAGAGCTATCCTTGTTTCGCGAACCAAATTTTTGCGATCTTTTGTTAGATTATGGTCATTGTGTCTTGCACATGTATGCGAGTGCTGTACGTTATTAATGGCGTTGTAGTAAATGACAATTGCGGTAGCTGTCATATCGCACAGGATTGAGAGGTTGCCAAAGTGACGCCAATAAAGTGATGTGATAAAGGATACGAGGCAGAAACGCTTAATCATTAGCTGGGCGCCAGAAAAACATGATAGATTTCAAATTTTCTCGGCAAAAATATTAATAAATTGAATGTATTGTTTGTAACTGAAATAAAGTGAAATACACTGCTAGAGGGAACGCATTTTCAATTCTGTTGCCGCTGTGTCCCTAGATTGAACATATTTTATGTTTCATTTCTTCTGACCTCATCATCATCATCAACATCATTGCCAGTTGAGATTGGCGAATCGCTCGATTGGCGAATTTTCTTGTGACTGTGCGCTCCAGCTGTCAATCTCACGAGATGAGTCAAGCTTCCCGGTTCACATTCTGCTAAGGATCCGTTTCTTCAACTTATTCTCGGTTGAAATAATAACCCTTTATACCTTCCCATCTGTCTATACATTTTCGGTCCAACAAACCGGCGAATTGTTCGTATAATTGGATAGTTAATATTTTTTGCAAGGGGTGGGTAAGACTCTCCTGATTCGACCAAATTTTGTATACGAAGTTAAGCGATATGAAGAAAATACCAAGTAGTTTCATTTACCTGTGTTTCTTGATTTATAAAGATACCTCTATCGGGAGGAGGAGAGCCACATTTCAGATATATCGGAAATCTGTTTTATTGTTAATCATATTTTCGTTCGCAAAATCTGCTCGGGACATCTACGAGTGTGAGAGAGCGAGAGGGCCGACGGGTCGCCTTCTATCATGTATCGGTCGGACCCTCTTCAAACACTTGATTTATGGCTCCGCGGGAGGTTTTCTTTGTTTGGAAAAATACGTGACCAAAAAACTAATGATGCCCTCCTCATTGGCGATTTTAATCTGGAAACTGTCGCGGCGACGCGGCCTCAAATGTGATAAATGTCCCACATTGATTTGATAACATTTAGATGAAACGGAAATAAATAATTGATTACTGATGACCCGTGACTGTTGACCTGGACTTGTCGAATCTTCTTGAAGCTTCTTAAGCTCGCGTGTACCATGTAGCGTAGATATGCTACAAGTAATTATCTCATTGCTTCTCGATAATTACACCCGTTTCACTTCAGCCTCATCTTATCTTACCCGGTGGTATCCACATATTGAGATGGACACAGAGTGACATCTATCAATACAAAGCTAAACTAACACCTCGATGTCTGTCGATGTCCGTTGCACAGCGGCGCGCGCATCACCCCGAAAAATGGGAACTACCATTAGGTAGATGACGGAGAGCGTCACTTTGTTTTTAACCTATGATATATTTAGAATTGCTTAATAATATTGTAATCTGTTCTGAATAATTCTGTATTAAAACGTTTGTAAGTAAGAAGGTATTGCCATTGCCGTACACTGAGCTAGGTAGTAATTTTTAGTTAAATGGTGAGGATATATTGAAGTTTTTTGATTGAATTTAGTTAGTTTATTTAATCGGCTTCAATCACATATAATTATTTTAAACATTTAATTATGTATAAAAGATTTTCGTGCCCGGTGAAAATATAAGGAAGGCACTTACTTTTCGTCTGCTGGTTTATTCATAGATTCCTCTCCACCACAAGTAACAAGCGTCGCGGCGTGTATAGTTAAAGTCGTGAAAAGGATTTTTATGTATAAAATAATTAACGTAAGATTATTAATATGCGATAGCGGAGTAAATTCTGTCCTCGTGGCTGGTGTTTTCTACGTGTCTGATCATGTGTAAATTACCGTGTATTAGAATACTTCATACCATACCTACCTCAATTTTACTGTACCGCACTAATAAATCACCAACAATGTCAATGTATTGTATTTTTTTTTAATCACGCTTTGATTGTTATCCTTCCATAATTAAAACACCTAAACTCACATACATTTTAATCTTCATTTTTTGCCAAACTGCATGCCAGTTTTACGGCAAGTATTGCCTTTTACTTAGTTTAACATTTTTTTTTTTTAAATAAAAATAATACAAGCGAAAAAAAAATTGATAAGGAGATGTTAGATGAAATACTTGAAAAAATATAAAGATAAATAAAACATGTTTCGAAAAGATAAATAATTTTTATAGGGTGTAACAGACCTAGTCCGCAGTATTTTATGGTATTATTATTTATTTAAACAAGAATATGTTCTAAATATGAATTAAATATATTAATTAGAAAGATATACATATATAAAATCAATTTTATCGAAAAATATTGTTGTTGCGCCACCGGGATTCGAACCTGGATCTCTTTCCATTGAAGGAGAAGGTGCATTATCCAACTATGCTACAGCGACGATATTTTTAGCGACAAATTTAAGACCCTATATGTAACCTTTTCGATATTAATACATTTAATCGTTCCGTTATTTGAAAGAGCCATCTATATTATTTTTACGGAACCTAAAATACCTTTGAGTAATCTGATAGCAGATGCCAGAATAATTACAACTTCACAATAAGAATGTGTTCCCGTAAGAATATGTTCCTTTACTTTGGATTTTGAGGTGGTCGCTGGGGTCGCATCATTTTTTAAATGTTGTTGAATCCTACCCTCACTGATAGCCAAGACGAATACATAAATATCTGAACACGAATGGTGGTTTGAAATTATTAGTGGCGAATGTTTTTTTTTTTTTCTAATTAAGAAACTTGGATGTTTTTTTAATAATCCCAGTAAAATTGATGAAGTTTACCGTTGGTATAAATCGAAGACTCATTTTTCCCCGCCGAGCAAATGTAATTAGAATTTTTCACAAACTTTTCAGCATTGCAGGAATACGGGCTGTTTATTTTTCCCTCATCACATGAATCCCGCGTCAGTCTTGGGCGGACGTGACGTCACGCAATTTAATTCGGAAAATGTGGGTTCCGACAAGTTGTCGTCGCAAAAATATTTTAACTCGTTACAAAACAAATTACTGCTCGAAATATTAATGGGTTACAAATTCAAGCTACTACTAATTGAAAAGTTCGCAATTAAACTTGCTTTATTTGAAAATGGTCCGTAAAAGTTCCGTCGTTGTAACATTGCAGAGCAGAATTGCTACAGAGGTATTGTCAAGGGTGACAACACTTACTTGTGGAATGCAATAAGCATAGATTAAGATTATGCCACAGCATAACAACCTTTAGGCACAACTAATAACTATAGCAAAATAATACACGCTGAATATTATGTTCCAGGCCGATTTTGTTTGGCCGGCATTTTAGTTTCGCAAATATTTGTGAGTTCATATTTAGTAGTCGTAGAAAATAGTTGATTACAATTTATTACAAAATATTTAACGTGTCAAAAACGTTATTAAAACATGTTATATGAATAATAATGGCTATGATCGCTATCATTACATATTGGTGGCCGAATCGGGTCATTGGCCCTGCAACATGTGTAGTTTCAATAGGACAGTTCCAACTCAGACGCAGCTTGAGCTCCGCTTGAAATTTTGAAATGTCAAAAAGTGTATATCGAGTGGCTTCCTCGATCTCCTGACGTTGTCTACGCCAACAAGCCGACAACAATTCCGATGCTACAGAACACAATATTGGAAATTAAATTTCTGAAATAAATAAATATTTGTGGGTGCCACGGCCAGAGGTGGCCATTTGGCCGATGTCATATTCTATACATAATTGATAAATAAAACAATGATGTTTCATTTCCTAGTTATTTAAAAACAGTTATTAATAATAAT
Organism: Eubasilissa splendida; assembly: GCA_031772225.1. Lineage (NCBI taxonomy): Eukaryota > Metazoa > Arthropoda > Insecta > Trichoptera > Phryganeidae > Eubasilissa > Eubasilissa splendida. The sequence goes on along the minus strand of CM062854.1, from coordinate 31,262,280 downwards.
TTGTCACTGTTGAAGTTACGCGTGAAGGCGTGGGTGCAGACACCACTATCTCTGTCATACGCCATGCGCCGTTGGTTGAACCTCTCGAACAACTTCAATCGAATTTTAGGGAAATATATCATTTTAATGCATCTAAAATTCAATTGATCAAAGAATTTAGCAATCAGCTACGTTCTTGTTGGAATACCCAAGATTATAATTGAATACAAAATTATATATATATTAAGAACGAACTTGAAAACGAAACGTTTAGTGAGATAGTACAATTTGAGAATTAATAAAATAGAAAGTTGATTCCTCAATGATTTGTGCACGGTTCTAAGCTAAATTGAAAACCTTTCGATTGTTATTCATTTATTAAACATAATATGTAAGCAAGACTCGAAGATTATATAAACGCGGTTTGGTATTTTCAATTCAGTAGATGGCAATTGCATGACTTGAGTAGAATGACAAGGGACAGATAAAGAAAAACACACGGGACGGCAGCGGCAGGCTTCAGAACTAAACGACTAAGAATTGTAGCCAGCCGCACGGTGGGCGCCATACGTCAATGCTTTTTCTAGTGCTTGTCCGGTTATCTAACGTTAGCGAGAATTTTTGTCTTGAATCCTCTCATTATCATTTCTAATCCTATCAATCAATTTATATTTATCAGGCTCGCTGTATTTGAAATTAAATGTCCATAGAAGAGTCCCAATATAAATTATTTATTTATAAAATGCACCGGTTTTTTACTTGTTTGCAGCGCCCCTGCTACCTACAACGAAGTACCGTTCAGAAATCAGTGAAATGTACTAAGCGCATCTGATCCCGTTTGACAGTTGCACAAAGCCTAATGCGATACCAAATAGAGACTGTAAATAAGGAATCGTACGGCTTTAAAAATAACTTACGAACGATCAACATATTTTATTGCTTCAACATATAAAGCTCTCAGAGAACCTGGGAAATAAACAATTACATATGTTAAAGAGAATATCAGTTCAAAAATTTATCGTCAACATACTACGTTGGTGTAGCATAATCGGTTAACGTATTTCCCCAGATAGGAAAGGATCCAGGTAGCAACAAAAATATTTATATGATAAATTCAATTTTCCTTTCTAATCATAGATACATTTAATTTGTGTTAATTTATGTTATATATATGTTAAATCCAGATCTGAAGGTTTAAAGAACAATGTTGTGATGTGATTTGGTTAGGATATTGGATGCCCCAATATTTATACAGATACCTTCGTGTTCTTTTGAGTCGCGGAGTATATTGTGGCTCGTATTTGTGTCGAAATATATGAGGATGTTACAAGGAGTGTTGCACGTACCACCTTGCAGAATGCATTCAGATTAGCTGTGCGGTCTGTAAATGACGAGAGTGGAGGTGAAATTTTATATTATTTTTAAACTGTGTTTGGGACATATATTAATTATTGATAGAAAATAATGCACTCTGCCTTTCCCCCCCCTTTTCCTTCCCTTACCGACACCATTGGCGATCTTGAACCAGTACGGTTACAACGTGTATGGAACAATACTGTTATACAAATCTGGTTACTTACACGTCTATACTTTGTGAAAACCCTTGACGGAAATAGTGAGTGAGAAATATACAGTCCACATCTATGGAGATGCCAGCAGAATCCGGATTGTGGTGAGTGTTGAATTCCTTCCCTGTCCTGAGAGTCCTCCGATATCTATGTTATGGTAGTCCAGTATGTTTTAATAATGACTCTTGGCTTTGCAATGATGTGGTTGCTTGAAATGGATTTTTTGATGAATTGTAATTTAGATGGATTGAAATGGTTTTTATAAACCTGTTTATTATTGTACATTACTGAAATTTTTTTCTATTTTAAGTAGATTTTTTAAACGATTTGACGTTGAATTTAGTTAGATTAGAAAATCATACAATGTCAAGCATTTTGAAGAGAGTGAAGAAAAAAATCAAATATAGAAGTGACCATTTTTGAAAATTACCTCCTGTAGTATCATATACCAAATGTAATGTACCGCTTTGGATGTGTTTGCGTAGTAGCGACGCTGAATAATGTGCATTCTACAATATGCATTCTTTAATCTATTCCAAAGTTATATCAATTCAGCTACGTAAATGTACAGCAAACATGTGATCTTCTATGGGAATATCCTGGCGGAGTTCTTGTTTTCCTTTGCAAATACTCTGAAAACTTTTCCAGCTATGCTAAAAGTTCCGCTTCTTTATCCAGCGTTACGAACTGGTCGAGACCGGTGGGGAGATCTGGAGCCGGTGGCGAAGGTAGCAGCATCCCGAGTCACGACGAGCGGAGAAATGTTCCTCTCGATAGACAACAGATGTAAATATACAAAAGAACATAGAGAATAATAAATATCAGTGTTTCGCACGTGAATAATAATATCTAAAGGGTGTTTTTTTTATAGGTATGCTATAACTTTAAAATTATATAAAATACATCAAATTCGTGGTAATGGCCATGGCAATATGATTTCGCGCATATGGAAGCCGCGACTGGCTCAAATAAAGTGCAATCTGTAAGTCCAATTTTTGGAGCAACTGTAATCCATCCAATCACACGATCTTGGAGGAAAATTCCCAGCTCCATTACGCGAAATCATGCGCTCATCGAATGTTTCCTTCAATAAATTGATTGTGGCGCGCGCTGTGCGGCATGTCGCGTCGTCTTGTTGAAACCACAGCTCGTCCATATTAATGCTATTAAATTGGGGAACCAAAAAGTCAGTAATCATGGATCTATAGCGCTCTCCATTGACTGTAACGTTCTGGCGTATTATTTTTATAGAAGCAACAGCTTCTTCGCGTATTATCAATTAGAGTATGCGTGGTGCGAAAACGATCCATGGTTATTCAAATTTCTTGCTCGTAAAATGGACGTAGCGCATGGTAAGATTCGCGAACTGAACCATGATAATCGAAATAAATTTGCACAAATTGCATGCGTTGTTCTGGCGTTAGTCTATTCATGGTGAAATGGCAAACCAAACTGAGCACAAATCAGCTGTCAGCTGTAAAATGTTTTGTCAGTTCGAAAAAACAAACCCCTAAAGAAACACCCTTTACCTACGAACGAACTAATACGTGATGCACCATGTACAACATTTCCTGTGTGCCGCAAAATAACATCTGCAAGCTCTACTCGCGACTGAATTCTTACCATATATCCTATCTAAAAACACGTGTCCTTAGGTATATTATAATGGCTTATTCATGTCACGGGTAGCACATAAAGAATATGTAAGAAATCTGTATATGTAAGACGCCGGTAAATGTTTTGTAACCAGTTCTCTTGAATAAATACAACGTGGATAAACTTGTATTTTTATTGATATTGATTTTTGATACATCCTGAAATCGTAATACATAACCTTCGCGCACCTCTCTACAGGGAGGCGGTCGCTCTGACACGGTACAACCTAATTTAATAATGATATTTAACGCAAATATTAAAAGTATTCTGCAACAGTGCGTTAGCGAACGTGAATTTATAATTAATTTTATTTTATTAAAGATATAAAGAAACACGGTGGGTAAGTGTTAAGTAAAATAATATTTTTTAGAGAACGTTAAAAGAAACTATCAAAAAAGTCGTAAAAACTAAGACAAACTGAAGATTCTAGACAAACTAAGACAAACAAGTCAAGTAAAAATGATGTTATGGAAATACTGGTTTATTTTGGTTTCACAATATTATTTAAAAAATTCACAACGTTACGACAGCAAAAGCGACGTGATTTTTTAAACGAAAGCACTCCTCACGTGAGACATTTTAAAATGTATTCTTACGAACGAACTAACGAAGTTATATTTAAAATAAATCATATTTCTCTACAATAAAACTGCCACGTCAATTAATTATCAATTAATCTTTAATAAGAACAAGTTTTAAATAAAATACAACTACCCTTTTGTGCTGACTATTAGGGGAAGTCTCTAGTCCCCGCGGCGGGAGGGGGCGGGGGACGACCGTGCGCCCCGCAGGGTTGACAGAGTACCTTCAACACGCCCCGGCGAGGATTTACCGTCACAGCCTTATTTTTATTTATTTGATAGATGTACCCCACAGTCGTTGGTCTGTTGATAGCGGTCATAAAACAAAGGTGGTACCTACTATTATAGTAATATTATGAAAGGATAATATTTTTTTAAATAAAAGTTTCGACATTAATGGCTTTACAGTGGCGTACAAAGTACATTAGATTATGAATTATCACTATCCGATGGACGAGTTTTCGGTATAATTATAGATACCATTATTTTGACCATATATTACATTAATTAAAATTGATTTATCTTTCCGTACATGTAAGGTGAGGGTTGTAAAATAGATTCATATTTTTGATGCTACAATTTAAATGTGTTCGTGACATTAAGGCACATAGGCTCTTGTTCATAGTAGGTAGTTTAGGTAATTTTTATTATGTTTTCGACTCGAGACAATCTCTGAAACATGAATTATGGTCCCGTGAGATTCTTTGGAGACAACTCTCGGCTTTCGTAATTCACCGCGCATGCAGCAAGTCTCGCAGATTCTCCACCTCGTACTTCACTTCACGCTTGTTGTACGTCTAATGTCAATCCGTTGATCATTGACGTTTTGCTCGTTAGCTGGGTGAATATGAATTTCTGCAGCAGCTCCTCTAGCTGCTATCTTCCAGTAAAGATCTCCGGCAAATGCTTCTCTGAGTAGACTTTTCATTACATATTTCTAAACTGTAACTATGTTCAAACAACAACAAACTTCTGTCAACTGTAAGTGACTATAACTCTTCTTTAATCAGCTCCGGCCACACATACACTTATACATCTCTGCGAAACATCATCAAATGAACTTGTGAATGATGGGTGATTAACGGGGCTCTCATCGTTCACATCACGGTAAATCCTTCTGATTCAGCGCCACACGCTCTCACCAACTTTGCACATCAATCCGCACAAAGCACACATCTCATATATATATTTTTTTGCATAAAATAATATATTTGAAACAAAGGTACTTACTTTACTAGAAGTGGTCTGCTCTAAAGCAATTACCTATACAGTTTGTGTGAGTTGTATATTATTAAAGTATAATCAGAAGTTATAAAAAATATGTTTATCTATTTATAGTTGGAGATAAAATGTGTGGGTAGTTAAGTTAGCAGAAATTAATAATTTGTTTCATTTTCCTTTCAACCCAAATCAATCAACCATTTTATTATTTTTAGTTTAAAATCGTTAATCACTTTAGACCCTTTAAGGTCTAGTGGCAATTTATTAAATATACGCGGTGGACAAAACAAGAAAGTTCGTTGACCAAATTTGGTATCCATTTTTGGCATTAAAAAGTAACTTAAGATTTTTCTCCTAGTTTCTTTTGAATCGGATCGTGGATGTAGGTTTTATCTTAATCTTTAATCTTAAGCCGATCTCTTATTTAAACTCCAGATAAAATCGCAACACTTGTACATGGCACTGATGTTTATCACATAGTGTCTCATTCCGTGGACTCGGGTCATAAAGGTGCCGAAGGCGTAGAAAGGACCCCACCCTTTCTAGGAACTATTTTATAAGTTTTCACTCGTGTACCGGTTCCTTTCAACAAAAGCAAGAAAAGTTTAACTCCCGAGAGTCCATAAGGAATTATTTAAGATGCATTGTTGCCAACCAAACAAAAAGTGGTCGCCTCAAGTCAGTTCGCTAGGGCACGAGCGGATTTGCCCGACCGAAGTCGAGATCCTCACACTCGCTCCAAACCGTCGGTGGACACGGATACGAAAGCCGGTACCGGACCGAGGGGTCGGGGCAGAAGACTGCTGGACGGCGAGGTTCCGAGGGATGAGGCGGGATGCAAAATGAAACACTTGCTTAAGGTGTATTCAGTGCACCGCAGTATGTAGCTTGTTGTGTAGAGACGAGACGTTTGACGAGAAGTGACCTCCATACTGCGGTGCGCTTCTATTTATTCAAGATGAGTGGACGTGCGCCGTTACCAGCGCACGCCACCCCAAAACCACCCACCGTGCCAATCAGGGCGCGTTTACAGGCCTAACCGCGCCCCAAGCGACACGGCGTTCGGCGCCGCCTGTCGGCCGGATAGCGCAACATCGCGCCATTTTTCGGTCGCGAGCTGACAGGCGGCAGAAGCCGTTTTGCGGAGACAAACAATTAAATATTATACTTAAAATTAACAATTGGGGATATCACGGGTAGTGAATTCTGTAGTAAATATCGCGACCCGTGATATCCCGTAACAAGAATTATCCGGCCAGTGTTTTCTTTCGAGTTATTTCGTTTTTTGTGACTTCGTTATCTCGGAATGTTCGCTAAGCGGGTTTCTTGCCAGTGGCGGGTGCTGTGAAGGGCCTTTTGATAGGAAATGTAACACTGGCGGGATAATTTTGTATGGGTGCCGCGGACTACGACATTTGTTTATTTCTACTGTTGTCCGCGGCACTAAATACACTAAATTCAAACAACAGTGGCGGCGTACCGGCGGGTGGGCAAAGGTTTATTGTGTTCCCAATCCCGCGGCACGCCGCGTAAAACAAATAATAATTATTTATACGTAAATAATAACATTTCAAATTTAAATAACAAATATGTAATATTTTATTTCATGGCACTAGTCTCTGTGTGCAACACTCCCCCCGTGCGGCTTGGCCGTACTACGACGGTGCACAGAGAGGCTTCGTTGGTAGAACTATGATGCGGGTAGCTGGTCGTGTGTAGTCCCCGGTTGCTGTCCGGATCCGCACCGCTCGTACCTGCCCGTCGGCTGCTGGTCTTGCCTCGATGATAATCCCCCGTGGCCATGTGTTGCGTGGCAAGGTGGCGTCGGTGATAATGGCCAATTCGCCCTCGCGGATTGGTGGAGCTGGCTCCTGCCACTTGTGTCGAAGTGCGAGCGTTGGCAGGTACTCGCGCATCCATCGACGCCAAAACATGTCGGCGAGCTGCTGCGCCACCTGCCACTGTTTCCTTAGACAGGTCTGTTCATCGAGGGCTCCGTAGACGGCCAGGTGTTGTTGTCGTCCGGCCGCTCCCATCAGCAGGTGGTTTGGTGTGAGCGGCGAATTGTCCCGCGGGTCCACGGAGACATGGGTCAACGGGCGGCTGTTTACCGTAAATTCCGCTTCGGCCAGGGTAGTCCGCAAGGTTTCCTCTCGCGGAGCCCGTTCCTTTGTTGTTGCTTCGAGCGCCCGCTTGACTGAGCGGACGAGGCTTTCCCAGGCTCCGCCCATATGGGGGGCGAGCGGGGGGTTGAAAGTCCAATCAACCCCCACCTCCGCTAGGTGTTCCACAACCCGCGGCTCTTGTCTTAGATCCGCCAGCGCGCTGGCCAATTCTCGGTCGGCGCCGCGGAAATTGGTTCCGTTGTCGCTGTAGAGGTGCCGCGGGTGGCCGCGGCGAGCTGCCATTCTTCTGAGGGCCATTATGGCTGAATCAGCCGTCAGTGATGCGGCCAGCTCCAGGTGCACGGCGCGTGTTGTCATGCAGGTGAATAAGGCGCCGTACCGCTTCTCGCGCCGGCGTCCTACTGTCACCTCCATCGGGCCGAAGTAGTCGAGGCCGCAATGGGTGAACGGTGGTGTGTGGTGAGCCAGGCGGGCTTCCGGGAGCTGTCCCATCAGTGGCGGCTGTGGACGACTGCGTCCATTCCGGCAGGCCTGGCATTGGAACTGTACCCGGCGCACGGCGGGTCTCAGTTTCAGCACGAAGAAGTTTTCCCGGACGTCGCTCACTGTCCGCTCCGTGCCGGGATGACCCGCGCTCTCGTGATAGTGACGTATCATGAGCCGGGTGTATGGGTGATTTCCGTCCAAGATGATGGGGTTTCGCAGGCCTGGCGAGATGTCGACGTCGGTCGTCCCGGTCAGGCGTGTTCCCATGCGGATGACGCTGTTGTCGTCTAGGTGGGGGGTGAGTTGGTAGAGTCGTCCGTTTCGTGGTAGAGCCTCCCCCCGTTGCAACAGCCGGATCTCGGGCCCGAAATCCGCGGCCTGGGTTTGTAGTATCCAGGCCCGCTCGGCGCGGTCCCGCTCGTCCGTTGTCAAATTTTGGGCCGATACCTCACCTCGAGGTCGGCGGCAGTTGTGGGCAAATCGGCGGACCCACGCAGTTGTCCGAATGAGGCGGGTCCACGACGAAAAACGCTCGAGGTTCGGCATCGCTCCTCCAGCTGTTTTGGCGTGGCGGGTCACCGTCACCGTTTCGGGCCTGACCTCCATCTCGAGTTTGTCAGGCGGAGGCCTGCTCACCTCCCGTGGCCATGCTGCTTCCGGTTGCTTGAGGAATGCGGGGCCCCTGAACCACCTTCCGGCGGTCGACAAGTCAGGGGGCTCTCCGTCCCTGGTCCCCAAGTCCGCTGGGTTTTGGGCTGTAGGCACCCATCTCCAGCCGTCGGCCCCCACCAGCTCGTCTATTTCTCCGAGCCGGTTGGCGACAAATGTGGAATAGGACCTGGGGTCGGTCCGGATCCACGCCAGGACGGTGGACGAGTCAGTCCACAGAATCGTCCTCTCAACCCTGCACACGTGCTCTGTTTTTATGACGGCGGCTAGGCGAGCCGCCATCAGAGCCGCCTGCAGCTCAAGCCGTGGTATAGAGAGTGGCTTGAGCGGGGCCACCTTACACTTTGCCGAGATGAAGGCTACGTCCGAGCCGCCCTCTCCTGTCTCGACAAAGTAGGCGACCGTGCAGCACGCTAGCTCTGAGGCGTCGCAGAAGATGTGCAGGGTCGGTCGGCTTCTCCGACTCGCCACGCTCTGGCGTGGCACGGCGCACTGACTCGTGCGGAGGAGCCGGTGCCAATCTTGCCATTTGTCCGCGTGCTCGGGACGGATCGGGTCATCCCACCCGACCTTTGAGCGCCACACTTGTTGTAGAAGTATCTTCGACCGGATTAGTAGGCAAGCTACAAAGCCCACCGGGTCGAAGATTCGCATTACGGCGCTCAGTAACTGTCTCTTGGTGGGGCGATCCTTGGCCTTCAGTTCTGGCAAGTTCACGAACTGAAAGAGGAATTTGTCTGCTGCTGGATCCCACGTTATGCCGAGCACGCGTTCAGTAGTTGTTTCTTCACTGATGATTCGCACCGGTTCCACGGCACGAAGTGACGGCGGGATGTGGCTCAGGACCTCTGGGCTATTGGAGGCCCAGTTCGCCAGATGCATGCCGCCTCGACGAAGCACCTCGGTCACATTGCGGGTCATCTCGATGGCCTGCTCCGGGGTGTCCATTGCGTCGAGGTAGTCGTCCATGTAAAACTTGTCCTGGACGGCGGCAGAGGCGTCTGGGAATTCCGTGGCGCTGGCGTCGGCGATCCGATTTCTGACAAACTGCGCGCTGCTGGGCGAGCAAGTCGCTCCGAATACCATTGATGTCATTTGGTATGTGCGTGGTGCGGCCTCGCCCGGCCTTTTCCACCAAAACAGCTGCGCGCACTGATCCTGTGGCTTGATTTTCACCCGCAGGAACATTTCCCGGACGTCGGCTGCCAGAGCCACCCGTCCTTCCCGGAACCGAAAGATGTTGCCCAACAGTGATGATAGTAGGTCCGGGCCTGTCAACAGGGCGTCATTCAGGGAGACGCCCCGGCATTTGCTTGCCGCATCGAATACAATCCTGATCTTTCCAGGTTTGTTGGGATTGAAGACGGCGAAGTGCGGCAAGTACCAGCGGTGGCTCCCCAAACGGGCCACCTCATCCTCTGACAGGGGACGAGCATATCCCTTGTCGAGGTACTCAGCCATCTTCGCCCTGTAGGCGCTGGCGTAGGCCGGATCTTTATCCATCTTCCTTTCGATGCTGATTAGTCGGTTGATGGCGCACTGTTGGTTGTCGGGAAGGACTGTTTCCTCTTTGGCCCAGAGTAGCCCGGTTTCCCATTGTCCGGTCGGGAGGCGCCTCGTTGTAGATTCCATCACCGCGGTGGCTCGGGCCACGTTCGCGTTGATGCGGGTCGCGGTCGTGATTCCCAACGAATCCACCGCGTAATGCTCCCGCACGAGCGCCTCCAGGCGCGTGTCGGCGGCGGTACCGCTAGCCGCGGCGAGTGCTAGCACGGTCGCGCCGGTTGTGTGTGGGCGGTAGGTGGTGGCTCCATGAGATGTCCACCCGAGGACCGTTCTGGACAGGACCCCTTGGCCTTGTGTCATTGTACATTCGCGGCTCACGATCAGATGGGCGTGGTCCTGTCCGATTAGTAGTTGTGGTGACACTTCGATGGCCTCGGCGTGGCCCACACACGGTTTCCCTCCCTGATGCGTCATTGTCCATTGGGAGGGCAAAGCAAGTCCGCGGACCGTGCTTGCTTGCAGCGGGTACTCGGCCCCGCCGCCGCGGATGGTCAGGTTCACTGACTGGGACCGGGCGTCCGAAGAACACATTCCGTTGGCTCCGTGGATGCGTAATTGACGCACCGGTCCCCTGGCCCCGACGGCACTGGCCACTGTTGCCTCGATGAGGGTTACCGTGGATCCCTCATCGAGTAACGCGTAGAGTCTTTTCCGCCCCCGGGGGCCGGAAATTGTCACTGGGAGGACCTTTAGCAACACTTGGTCCTCCTGGCCTCCCGAGAGGCTCGCTTGGCTTGTACCGACGGAAGCCAGCTGATCATCCTTCAGTCAGGATCTGCCCGACGATGCACCGGAGGCCGCGTTGCCTGCCGCCGACGGTGCTCGTGCTCGTGACCCCCCATGTAGTAGGCGATGGTGGGGTCTACGACATCCGCTTGCTGCACAGCGCTTTCCCCGGCACTGCTGTGATCGGTGTCCCGGACCGAGGCACGTGAAGCACACTTCCGAAATTTTTACTAACGCCCATCGGTCCGGTACCGATTTCCGCGCGAAGTCGTGGCACTCGGCGAGACCGTGCCGAGTCGAGTGGCATGCTTGGCACTGCACACTTTCGGATGAGTTCAGGTTCGCGTTCACGTTTTCTTTTGAATCTTCCTCAGGCGCGGCCTCTATGGCGAGGTGCACCTGCCCGCTCCGGCGGGTGGGATGGTTTGTGACGCTGATGGACAGGCATCCGGCGTTCGGCGCCACCGCGGTTACTTTGGTCAGCCAGGTGGAGAAGTCCTTGACGGCGATGTCCGGCGACTGGTCGACTCTTGATAACATCCAGATACTTTTAAAGTGTGCTGGCAGCTTGCTGACCATCTCCGCCAGTAGTCGTGGTGATACCAGGTGTTTCGTGTCGAATGCCTCGACCGTGGCGACGACATTCCTGACCGCCACGGCGTAGTCCACGATAGCTTCCGTGGGGGCGGTTTCCGACAGCTTGGTGTAACGCTGGATCCGATCCAGCATGTGGCTGATGATGGTGTCGGGCCGCCCGTACCAGCGTTCCAGCGTGGTTACTATTTCCATCACGTTGTTGGGGTCGATCAGTAATGCCGCCACGGTCTCGCGTGCTTTCCCTTTCAGGGCGCGTTGTAGGCGCATCAGGTTCTCCGCTGGGTTCAGGTCGCAGAGCGCGGTGGATTGGTCGTATTGAGCTTTGAACGTTGGCCATTCCAAGGCGTCACCGCTGAATGGCGGCAGATCTCTGGCGCTTGACTGGCGCGCCATAAATGCGTTCATCGGCTGTGCGTGCACCCAATCGCTCGTTCCGCGATGTCTGGCGGCCTCATCTGGAGTCGCGTGTGCAGTGGCGTATGGCATGGCGTATGGTGCGGCGTATGGTGCGGCGCTTGCCGCTGATCCCCAGACGGCACGTGGTGGTGACGACCATGCTTCGGCGGCGGCGTTTGGACTGGCCGCGCCCGCGGCGCTCGGCCGGGTGAGGTCGATTGTGTTGCCCGTTGCACCGGCGGCGGCTCCTTCGGGAGCATGTGGTGCGACGGACTGGAATCCCGTGGGCCCGGCGTTAGTTCGCGCGTCCGGCTCGGGCCCCCAGGAGATCATAGTTGACATGGTCGGGCCGGTCCGTCCGGCTGTTCCGAGCATGGCTACAGGCTGAATCGGTGTCGTGGTGCTCCACACTCTCCTTGATTCAGGCGGAGCGGCCGGTCCGACCGCTCCGAGCGCCATCCGTGATGCGTCCTCCCAAGGTGCCGCCGATGCAGGCGGGGCGGCCGGTCCGACCGCTCCGAGCGCCATCCGTGATGCGTCCTCCCAAGGTGCCGCCGATGCAGGCGGGGCGGCCGGTCCGACCGCTCCGAGCGCCATCCGTGATGCGTCCTCCCAAGGTGCCGCCGATGCAGGCGGGGCGGCCGGTCCGACCGCTCCGAGCGCCATCCGTGATGCGTCCTCCCAGGACGCCGTAGAAACCGGCGGAGCGGCCGGTCCGACCGCTCCGAGCGCCATCCGTGATGTAGGTGAACCGGTCGGTCCGACCGTTCCGTAGTCCGCATCCTGCGTCATCGCTGGTGCCGGACTCCATGGTGCTGCCATTGGCTGCCCCTGACTCTGCACTTGATAGTAGGCGTCCATCCGTGCGTGTTGTAGTTCCAGGTTCAGGCGATGGTTTTCTTCCATTAACCTACGCTGCCTCCTTTCCCATCGGATATTGGCCCGCAGTCGACGAACCGTGTTCTCCGTTGACGTAGAAGAACCCCGGCGAGATCCGCGTTCATCCCTGGATCTGCTGTCGTCCGAACTCGAGCGTGACGATCCGCGCCGCGGCGGTAAATCCTCTTCCTGTCGCGGCGTATCGTCCTCCTCCCGTTCCGATCTTCGTGCATCCGATCTCAGTCCGGATCGCGACATTTCGTTTCCGGACCACCGACGCTAGCTAGTTGACCTGAGGCAATCCGACTCCGAAGGACCAGTTGTTGCCAACCAAACAAAAAGTGGTCGCCTCAAGTCAGTTCGCTAGGGCACGAGCGGATTCACTCGACCGAAATCGAGATCCTCACACTCGCTCCAAACCGTCGGTGGACACGGATACGAAAGCCGGTACCGGACCGAGGGGTCGGGGCAGAAGACTGCTGGACGGCGAGGTTCCGAGGGATGAGGCGGGATGCAAAATGAAACACTTGCTTAAGGTGTATTCAGTGCACCGCAGTATGTAGCTTGTTGTGTAGAGACGAGACGTTTGACGAGAAGTGACCTCCATACTGCGGTGCGCTTCTATTTATTCAAGATGAGTGGACGTGCGCCGTTACCAGCGCACGCCACCCCAAAACCACCCACCGTGCCAATCAGGGCGCGTTTACAGGCCTAACCGCGCCCCAAGCGACACGGCGTTCGGCGCCGCCTGTCGGCCGGATAGCGCAACATCGCGCCATTTTTCGGTCGCGAGCTGACAGGCGGCAGAAGCCGTTTTGCGGAGACAAACAATTAAATATTATACTTAAAATTAACAATTGGGGATATCACGGGTAGTGAATTCTGTAGTAAATATCGCGACCCGTGATATCCCGTAACAAGAATTATCCGGCCAGTGTTTTCTTTCGAGTTATTTCGTTTTTTGTGACTTCGTTATCTCGGAATGTTCGCTAAGCGGGTTTCTTGCCAGTGGCGGGCCCCGCTAAGGGCCTTTTGATAGGAAATGTAACACTGGCGGGATAATTTTGTATGGGTGCCGCGGACTACGACATTTGTTTATTTCTACTGTTGTCCGCGGCACTAAATACACTAAATTCAAACAACAGTGGCGGCGTACCGGCGGGTGGGCAAAGGTTTATTGTGTTCCCAATCCCGCGGCACGCCGCGTAAAACAAATAATAATTATTTATACGTAAATAATAACATTTCAAATTTAAATAA